>CAJQZM010040470.1:0-21233 GCA_907164665.1 Colias nastes | reverse complement strand
GAACCCTCGGTGCGCGAGTCCGACTCGCACTTGGCCGGTTTTTTTTTATGTCAAATCCAGCAAAAGAGCAGGCGACTCACCTTCTGCGAGGTTGTCGCCGCCCATGAGCGTTCGCAGTGTCAGGGACTCTACAAGCATTTTGCTGGTTTTTAAGAAAGGAATAGGCTTTCTTCTTGAAGGTGCTCATGTCATAATAATTAGGAAACACTGAAGCTGGTAATTTATTCCACAACTGCGTAGTTCTTGGCAGGAAATGTCTACAGAAACGCACATTAGACGAACGCCATGCATCCAGGTGGTGTGGATGGTATTTTAATTTGTGTCGTGCAGTGCGGTTGTGGAATTGCGCGGCGGGTATTAATTTAAATAGTTCATCAGAACACTCCCCATTGTAAATACGGTAAAATACGCACAGCGATGCAACGTCACGTCGCAGCGCGAGCGGATCCAGCCGATCGGTGAGCTCGGGTCGGTCGACGATTCGAGTGGCTCGACGTTGAAGGCGGTCAAAAGGAAGTAGCTGGTATTGGAGTGCTCCAGCCCAGAGGTGAGAACAGTACTCCATATGTGGCCTAACTTGGGCCTTGTAAAGTTGAAGGCGATGTGCTGGCGTGAAGTACTGTTTCGCTCTTGCGAGCACCCCTAGCTTCTTTGAGGCTAATTTAGCCTTATCCTAAAACTTAAACCTGTATAAATACTAGCCTAAAATGATTTGATAACATTGTTTTATAAAAAGGGGGTCTCATCAGTTATTAGTCTAGCCAATTATCAGAAAATAGTACCTACTATAAATTAAAAAAGAAAACTTTTCAAATAACTCTATATAAAACTATCGTTTTTACTTCATTATAAAAGCTCTAAAAACGTTAATTTATATATACTCTTTCCTCCATAATGTTATACAATTTATAAAAAAACTTCATGAACTGGTAACATTGTCTATTGAATGAGGTATATACTCCGGTAGTACTTGCCTATTATAGAGTGTTTGTTCAGAGTGCCGCACTCAAGCCTCAAACAACTTTTTATCTTCGGCTACCAAGTGAGTTGACCGTGGACGTGGTGTGTGGTCGAGCACACATTTTAACTTTGAGTTAAGAAGCAATGACTATGTCTATAATTATCTGCAGTTGCGGAGTTTTAGGCGCGGTAGAGTGACAAAATATATGTACAATTTTCATTGGCCAATTTGTAAAAATTTAAGCAAATGAAAAGGGCTTTCTAATGTCCAATATCATGTTATAATGTACACAGTTATCATGCTAGAATGTTTAAATTTGATGCAATTTAATTGTATTACTTATATTCAACTTCCTTGTATATTTTATTGGTGTAATAATAATTAATTTAACATCGATTATTTACTAGACATAATTTTATCTGAACTAAAATTTATTTATTCAAAAATCATAAGAATATTTTGATTTTACCGTTAAAGATACGTATTTAAACAAAATTAACACATTCCGCTACACAGTATTAACAAATATTTAATCTGTACCCGCTCACCCGATTGATTATCTGTGCTCATTAGAGTACCTACGGTTCGCGCGTTGCCCAAAATATTTGAATTTCGAATAATATTTCAACGAATTGAATCTTGTAGCGTGTTTGAGCAGGCAAGCAAACAGCCCGTGACGAGTCAGTGGCCGACCCGCTTTGTCCCCACATTACACATATATTATGTACACATTGTCTCTGTTTTAGGCCTGGCTTACACTGTGTTTTGTGTGATCGTAAAACACACAATTACTGTATGTACTGTTACGCGAAATGCCAAACATTCGTAAGTTGAGCTACAAATTGCTAAAAACAAAAAGATAAATACCTAAATAGAAATCTAGATAATTTCATAATATTTTTTGGGGTTTTGGTTATAAGTTTATTTCCAAAATAACAACACTTTACATATCAATGTAAATAAAAAAACAGCTAGGATTACAAATATTTTTTTATTTGCATATACATTAAACTCATAGATAATCTAAACAAGAGCAGTGCAAGAGCATACTTGTATCTTTATCCTTATCGTTAGTTTGATCTATTTTCATAACCATAATAGGTACAACCTGTTGAGTGAAAGCTTTGCCTTTTAACTTGCACAAACGCACGCTCCCATTACAGTAATGTTGCTAGGATATAAAAATACATAATAGTTTATTATTTTTAAACATACGAAAGCATATAAGTAAAATATGAACATTGAAATTGCTTTTTTAAACATTATTCTCTGCAATATTTTTAAATTGACTTATAATTTACTACTTATTTATAATTTTCTTGTGAAATAGATTTGTCTATTATAAAGTACCTAGTAGTCGATACTTAACAACTATTATTACCATGATGTCTTAAAGCAGTGTTAATTCCAGTGTGGAAAAATGACAGAGCTATATAATATACTAGCGGTCCGCCCCGGCTTCGCCCGTGGTACCTACATGTTTTATAGCCTATGTTGCTCAGTGAAGATGCAGCTTTCTAATGGTGAAAGAATTTTTGAAATCGGTCCAGTAGTTTATGCGTGAAAACCATACATACATACATACATAATTACAAACCTTTCCTCTTTATAATATTAGTATAGATTATTATGTCATCTAGCGTCATCACTTTCTCACACTGGAAATAATACTGCTTCAATGTATAATCGATATAGTTACGTCCTTTTCGTACAATCGTCAGCAAGAAAGAATAAAGCTTGAAGGTGTTAAAACAAAAATGATCAAACAGACGATATAGCTGGCTATAGAACATATTAAATACACGTAGACGGTAACAATGAGACTGAGACTTGTTTGTTGGTGTGGTGTAAGTTATAGGCGTTATATCATAATATTATACATAGCTATACTAATTATTATTATGAAGCTGAAGCGATTGTTTGTTTGAACGCGCTAATCTCAAGAACTACTGGTCCGATTTGAAAAATTATTTCGGTGTTAGTTAGCCCATTTACCGAGGAAGGCTATATGCTATATATCATCACGCTAAGACCAACAGGAGCGGAGCAATGCGGGTAAAATCGCGGGGCACAGCTAGTGAAAATATACGTATAAACATTAAATATAGCGGGGCTATGGCTTTTTCAATTGACTTTACTTTCGTTTTATGGTTTTTCGTTCCGAAATATACAAGTACATACAACATTTTATTTTTGTGTCATATAGTGAATATTTTGGCAACAGTGTCTTAAACTAAAAATAGTAATAATTGAAAAGGATAAAAAAATTTTATTTTTTAAAGATAATAAAAATTGCAACGGTTTTTATTTATTACATATATTTTAGGTAGCAGACAATTAACTGTAAAGTATTTGAAACATGTTTAATATTAAACAACCATATTTCATAATATTATGTTTTCTTGATTGATTGATGGATACAAATTACCCTTGTTACTTGCATATTGCGCATATATTTGTTTGGAAAAAGCGCTTATTGACCTTTTAAGCTTCCGATAGTAGTTTAGATTAAGTATTGTGTTTAATGTACTTTTTATCGTTAATGAAACGAGCTAATATCTCTTGCTCTATATTCCGATAAATAATATTTAAATATGATAAATTGTTACCTACGACTTTTGTTTATTTTTATACATTAATAAAAATATTTGTGTTTCTTTTTATGCCTCAATAATAACAAAGAAGATGAGACTATATAATATAGCTGAATTATATACTTCTATTATTACTTTCTGTTTTATTCTTTAAATTTCAGTTAAAAATATTCTCTCTATCTAGTGAATAAAATTGCAATTGAAACTTTAAAACCATTTCGATCTCGTCTTATGACATGCACTCAAACTAAACATCCATTATGTCTCTTTATACAGGGTGTTGGAAAAATTGAATATTCCACGTGATAATATTATTGTTACAAGTGTAAGTTGTCAGCTCTGCTCGCTAATGGTGTGTTTGTGTTTATATAATGATACTATATTGTATGCAGTTCGAGACTATCGTTTTTGAATAAAACGAGTAGCTCTGTTTCTTTTGCCGGTTGTTAAGACATGTGGCATTTGTTACCTGTAATAGTATGATTTAGGATTTGGAATTTACCTAATCATGGATTAGGATTCATACAGATGAGACAATTTTAAAGTATAGAAAAATACGATCACAAGGCGGGATTTGAACTCGCGTCTTTCGCCTTGCCGGGGCGACGTCTGACCTCTCGGCCACCCGTGTGTTTTTCTATTCTTTGAATATTTTTTCTCATTTATAAAGCATTTTAACCTTACATACATTAATGATGTTTCAATGAATTCAAAATATGTCGCTTTTCATATCTTTGTAACGAAATTAAAGCGATTTATATAGGTCTAAAAATGAATATTTCATTTAACTTTTTGAACGTGACATTATCATAATTTAAAGATATTTAGGCAAAGAATATAAATGTGCTATAAAGAAAATTGGTCTTTAAATTGAGTCACTAATACTTTGTGAGGCTAAGGGTCTGTTTCGGTGCTAATTCGATTCGTTGAATAAATTTGTTAATATACTTACCTACTAAAAAAATTCAGTATATTTTTCGGTGTAAGTGTAACGCAATATTTAAATTTAAGATCTTTTAAGCAACATAAGGATATGAAAATGTCAGATCATGTCTATTTGATTTATTTTAAGGGATTCAAAGTGGATTTTTGATCATGAATAAAGATGATCACAGCTTTTTTTTTCTCTGAACCTTTTTGCACGCCTGAACTGAGGCACGATTTTAGAAGATATTTTTGTAGCATAGAGATCGAATTCTATAAAAAGACATGAGTTTATAATTGTACTAAATATATGATATATAGATGAAACAATATTGTACCTTTATATAGATGAAACAATATTGTACCTTTTCAAAATTCAAATAGCCATAAAGAAAAATTTAAAAATATCATTGTCATAATCGATCGTTCGTCGTCGAATTTAAAAGCGAAGAATTTCTATTAAAGTAAATAGAGGCCTGAATTTTCTAGGTATAGAATGAGCTATAACTCAATATAAAACCTCCAAATATCATTGTGAAAAGAGTCTTACTGAAATGATTCAGCGTTTTGTAAGCAGAATTTAATCACTTCCGCATTTTTGGTAATTCTACACCGCTCTTTGACCGTTTTAATATTCCTTACTTGTAGGCTTTTTATTAGACACCGATGATCATAAAGTATGTTAGTGTGTAAGGGATGAATCATAAGATTCTCTTCAAGTGTGAAGTTATGTGACACTTTTGTTATTATAGAAGTATTCTTTGAGGAAAATTTAATTGTAGGAAGAAAATCAAAGCATGCAAATGAATTTTATTCGACGCTCGATGCGTAGTTATCTATACTAATATCATTAAGATGAAGAGTTAGTTTGTTTGAACCCGCTTGTCTTGGGAACTACTGGTTCGAATAGAAAAATTATGTTTGTGTTGAATAGTCTATTTCTTCGACAATGCTATTTATGCTATAAGTAAAACATCATTCACGCCGAGGGTGAAAGCGCAAGGCTATTTAGCTATTTCTAAATATTCATTTTACTAGACTAACAAAAATCAATCGACACGTTGACACAAAGTCCTTTAGAAAATCCACATTCCTTTGAATTTTGATACAAATAAAGACCACAATTCAAAACCAAACGTTAAAAACCCATGCGCTAAATAACCTAAAACTGTCCTCTTACATAACTCTGTTAGATTTCCCTCGAGAGCTCTAGGGCACTTTAAAAACACATTTTATCTCTTTACAAAATGGATGCTAGTTTTAAAGTAAATTTTTAAATTTCCTTCCCATCCTCGTATTTATCAAAGAGTCTTAAATCCTTTCAGAGGTTTGCTGTGAAATTTAAGACCCTGTCGAGTCATTTTAATGCACTTCATGACATATTAAGTTAAACGTTTCAGAAATAATATTTTAAGTTCAAACCTTTGTGGGAAATATTTTATGTTCGAGAAAACTATATTTCGGAAGATGGTAATAAAAACAAACCACATCCTTTATCATTTATAGAATACTTTGTGGCTACGTTATTAATAATTTTCTTTGTTTTATTTGTTATTGATTTTTGAAGAAAACCCCCCCTAGGCCTGATTGAACTAAGTGAAAATCTATCTTCTGAATGCAGTTCTATTATTATATCTGGCATGTTAAAAAGGCCAATACTGTAGAAAAAATTTGTATCAAATATTCATAAACCCACTGCAATATCCCTATTAAGTTAAAACACTGAAGAAAAAAAAACATTTTATCATTACCAAGTATACTCGTATTCCCCTGAAACTTAATTTTCTTCCAATCGCAATAAATCATACAAAGTCCAGATATATCATTCAAGCAACCGCCGACCGAAAGCTCTTTATAAAAGTTTTCTGCATAGTTTTCATTGGAATCAGATTTATAAAAAATATATTACTTCTATCTACTTTACTCCATTTAAGTACCTAAGTTAGGTACTTTAAGTACGTAGGTATATCGTAAGATTTCATTTTACGAGTATTATAAATTAGTTTAGAGGTCTATCTCTTTATAGAGATTTTTTTTCAATTCCGAAAGACATTTTTTTTCAATTCCATTAGCATTTGAAGTGTTGATGAGTTGCAATAGTTGCAAACAATAATGTATACTGTATATTATAGATATTTTGTGAGGAAATTATATGAGAAAATATTTTTCATCAATTATTTATTTATGTTGTCCTTATTGTTTATCTGATACAATCCTACTAGATATATTATAAATGCAAATTTTTGTGATGATGGATCGATGGATGGATAAATGTTTGTTACTCTTTCACACAAATACTACTAAACCGATTACAATAAAATTTGGTATGTAGGTAGCTAAGACCCAGCATAAGACATCAATCCCGGAAATCCCACAGGAACGGTAAAGACGAAAGAAAGAAAGAAATAATTTAACTAAACTAACTATGCGAGTGTTTCTTTGAAAACGCGGGCGATGCCGCGGTCGGAAATCTAGTATTATAACATACTTCCTGTGTTTTACAAAGCTATTTCCACTTCCATTTTCCACGATAAATCTTACAAAAAAAATAAAAAATCACATTAAGATTGCAGTGAAAAGGATCACAGAGAAAACAAACGAAGCAAATACCAGATGAATTTACAAAGACATCTGGCTGCCTCTGGCCGCCCTCTAAATAATATAATTACACTGGCAAATGAGCGAGATTACGACACAAAGTTATGGAAAATTTAACGGTCTTTTATAATGATATTGTACTTTAATTTCCGGAGCTTAGCTCTTCTTATATATCAAGAATCTTAATAAATTGGACGCTTTCGGTCCCATGGGGTGAACACTGAGTGATTTGCATTGTTTGATAATGTTCATTTAATTGAGAGTTATAGGGAAAGATGTAAAATATCTCTATAATTTCTTCAAACAGTGTTTTTTTTTCAAATCTTCTATTATATTTATGTAGCTAAGTCAAACATAATTGTCTTGTTTGTTGGAACTTTATTGTTATATATATATATATAGACATACAGCTTTGGACCACATTTTAGAACGATTTAACTTTTAAGTATTTCATATTGCCGGCTGTATGTTTGCCAATTGCTACTCATTTTAAATATTGTATGAACGTAATTAATTTATAACTGGAACGGCTGTATACACGTGCTGTTAATTAGTATTTTCATGAATATTCCAAAATACAATTTGATAGAATCGTAAATTTGTCGTTTTGATGAATAAAATTATCACTATGTACACCTAACAGCGTTTAAACTCTTCAATCGATTAAATACTTTATACTACTGGAATATATTCTCGCTTAAATCCATCTGGTTTTCGCATAAAAAAGCTTAATAAATTATGTCATTATAAACATATAGAAATGAAATCATAAGTAGCAACAGTTCTTTGCACACCATTAATAATAATTTATCTAATATTTCTTACGAAAAATAGAAATACATAGCATTGGATCAAGGAACTTGTCATCATCGTTATTTTTATATCGTATTTTTTAAGAATTGATAGATATGAAAAAAATACTTTATCTACTTACTACTGCTACTACATCTGGGATGGAAAAGTTCCATTCATATCAATGTTGATTTCAAAAATATTATCAAAATAATTTCTATTATTTCAAGCTAGTACAAATTATATCACATTAATAGGAAACCCAAATCTCAATCAAATCTTATGCAAACAGAGAAAATTAGTATGTTATATTCCGGTCTCGAGAAGCGCCAAGTATTCTAATGATATCCCTAACTATATTCTACACAGGGTGGAAATTTTCAATGGGCCCTGGAGGTGAAGTACTTACTTGAAATAGTTGAGATAGCAATTATATTGATTTGAAGACTGAAAAACAAGTTTTTAATTTTTAGTGAATTTTCACAAATCTTTAAATGCAGTTCTATTCCTATAGATTTTTGAAAATTCTGTTTTTATAATTAAGGAATGTTGTCCTTTTAGCTAAATTTTCTCCAGTATTCCCCATTTTTCCCCTCAAGGGCCCATAGAAAAGTTCCACCCTGTATATGTAGTTAGAGTTATTCCGATGGCACCCAGCCAGCCATTATACTGTATTCAAAACAGGAGCATGCAATTTGTGGTGCTTCGGGGTTAGCGTGATGTATGCAACTGTAGGTCACTTGCGTTAAGTTTACAGACCATTAATTTGATAGGTGACTCAGGGTGACTCTATTAAGAGTTTATATTATATCAATATGTTTGGGATATGTCCATTACAAGGTACTTTATAATGTTAAATAATTTTTAGAGTAATCAGTCGAGCCATTGCCTCATGGTAAGCGATCACCACCGCTCATGAACATTGGCAGAGATAGAGCCTCTACATATACGTTTCCTGCTTTTTATGGATAAAGAAAGGATTGACTGGAACTGGAATAGGAGAAAGGAAATGAGTAAAGGTAAAGTAGTTCTTCTAATCGTCATACGAAACACAGCCGCATTCGCATGCGACGCTCATCTTCTATGAAGGTGGTACCTTCACCGGTGCGAGCTGGCCCAATCGTGCCGAAGTGTGAATTAATTGAGTTTCACACAACGTTGTTACGTGTGGATATCCTTGTAACAAAGTTTGATATGCAACAGCGTTTTCAGAATATAGTAATTGTCTTGGTATAGTAATTGTTGGTTCACTGACGGACAGATGGTTCAGAATGACAAAGATTAAATATTTTAAATATTTTTCATCATTCTGTTGTGAATGACAGCAGACTGATGCCAGACTGATCGTGTAACCGCTCGAATCATTCTCGCGTCAGTCAGTCACCGTCGTCGAAGCAATGGAGCAAGACGTGTCGTTTTGAAAATCTTCTTCTTCATCCTGTTGTCGTATTTCATTTAATAAATGCATGCATGTAATGTTCTTTTTTGTAGCCAGGTTTTCATCCATCGCTTCCTTTTTACGCGTTTCTTTAACAGTAAAGCGATATTTATACACAAGCGATATTTATGCACAGCCTCTTTTTTTTTCAAAATATCCATGGCTAGGCAGAATCAGGTGACTCACTTGACTGTCGTCTTCACTTTACGAATGATGACTAACGTAAGTTTTATCAGTCTGCTGTCAGTCTAGACTGAGCGTCTAACCGTGTTTTTCATCCATCATTCTGGCATCAGTCTAAGCCGGATCAAACTGATGGACTGAACTGACGCCAGACTGAGCGTGTAACCTATGAATAAGCTTCTAGGCTCTAACAGTAATTACAATTTAAATAATCGTCAAAGGGTCATTCATAATTTAGTGAATTCCAAACGGGTATTAGAATATTTGAACGGATCCAATTCAGTTCAGCTATTTCGTTCCTAAAAATGTTACGTAAAATATTAAAATTGTTTTGAACTTTGATGTGCAAAGTGGAGTGGAGTTTGTTGTGGTTAATTAAAAATGAAATGTAGGAACGAATACGTGATAAATTAGTGAGTTTAGCCAAAAAAAATTGTTTAGTAGTCACATTATTTTTTTTAATGAACGTTAGTTCATTTTCCTTAAAACTAGCATTTTATGAAGGCTGATTACATAAAACTTAAAACTTCAAACTCAAACATTATCTTATTAGAAGTACTTTTCGATTTACCAATTACCACCTCTTCGGAGAGCACTTTCTACAATTATTATTCTATTCTATAGATGACTATCTCATATTATATCAATGCAAATGGCATAAAGTGCTTCATAAAAGATGAATTATAAATTCAGAATATTTACAAACATTTTTGTTATATTGTAATATGTACTAGATTTCCGCCCGCGGCTTCGCCCGCGTTTTCAAAGAAAAACTCGCATAGTTCCCGTTCCCGTGGGATTTCCGGGATAAAACCTATATGTTAATCCAAGTAACCTTCTGTATGTCTGCTAAATTTCATTGTAATCGGTTCAGTAGTATTTTCGAGAAAGACTAACGAACACACACACATCCTCACAAACATTCGCATTTATAATATTAGTAGGAAGTATATCTATCGAAGGATCGTATCTATCTCAACAACGTAGATGCCACTTCTTCACATGCTTCTACATTCACGCAAAAAGCTTTTCTGATGAATCTCGCAATAAAAATAAAAATGTTGTCGTATAATTAGTTCAATTACGTTCTGTACACGCTAAAATAAATTTCGGCGGTCATATTAGGCGGTGTTCACATACATTATTGCCACACATAATAATAATTGTAAGAACTGATTGATCTCTTTATTGTGAAATAAAACTCGAAATCTATTATTTTGATATTTTAAATCAGTAGATATGTTTGCAGCATAACATTAAGATTTATAAAAACCTTTAGTTGCGTAAAATTAAAAAATAGTTATTTTCTATACCTATCTAATATTTATTTGGGAAATAAGTTTTCACTTTTTAGAAAACACGTTTTTTCTTTGATCACCAAATATTCTAAACATTATCATTAATAAAATAAAGATGTATAAAACAAAAACTAGAAAAGCTTATCAATCGAAAATATTGAAAGCTCTCCTATTAAAGCACTAGCTTTCCGCCCGCAGCTTCGCCCGCTTTGCCTAAAACCTAATAAATTTTATACTAAAACCTTCCTTTTGAATCACTCTATCTATTAAAAAAGCGCATCAAAATCTTTTGCGTAATTGGAAGATTTTAAGAATACATAGGGACATAGGGACAGAGAAAGCGACTTTGTTTGGCTATGATGTAGTGATTAGATGCTTTTAATCACTACGTCATAAATATTCCAGTTAGTCCCTACATGTCCCATACATTATTTACACGATCACAAATAATATAATACTATACTCCACATTATGAACGCGTCACAAGTTCGCTACCTGCTCGGACGCAGGTTGCAAAAAGTCGCCGCGTCGCTCCCACGCCGAACGCGGTCACTCACCCCGTCTGCACTAATGCTCAATTGACGAATATTGACGAACATTGACGACGTGATAACGAACGAACAAATCGCTAACAAGTTTTTTATTGGCTAGTGCTTAGGGTGCTGGGATTAGTAGCATTTAGTAGTCACAGATAATAAAGTTTTTTTTTTTTTTTATTATGAGGAATTATGAGATTGAAATGGAAGTCTAGTGGATTGCGATGTTAGTGATAGATTGTCATTTTACTATTTACTAGAGCTTCATTGGTTATTCATATTGTAAATTAAAAAGTCCCTGGATAGTAGGTAAATAGCTTCATATATTCTACATTTTGTGATACTCAATAGAAGCCGCTTGCGCCGATTTCGTAATAAAATAAAATAGAGCTTTTGACGCTCGCTAAGAATGGAGCTTCTTAAGGAATTAATTTTAAAAATCGGTTCATTAGTTTTCGAGTCAAACCATAACAAAGGAAGATCTCTCCCATTAATGACATTAATTAAGAGTCATAGATCTAGATAAATTACTTAATTAGGTACTGTTTATATGTTGTACTGTACTGTTTCGTAAAAAATAAAACAATCGTTTACGTAAGAAAAAGTTAGTATTAATTTTTTATACGAGTTCTAAATATTATCATAAATTGTATGTAAAAACTTAAAAGTAATAACATAAACTTAAAACAACGCGCTAAAAGGCATGTATTATACACCACTTTGGAAAACACTTTTTTACATCACGTATGTTGTAAATCAAGTAAATAAATGTCCATTGAATATTCAATTCTGTGATTAACAAAGGACATTACCATGCAAATTGAATTGTCAGCTTAGGCCTTTGAAGGACTAAAAGCTGTTATCAAAGAATCATTGATTAGTTTATTATACGTATATAATGTAGAATAGAATTAAAAGAAACCGTTATAAAGAAAAGGTTAATAAAGTTAATAAACGTCTTTAAATAAAGTAAGTTAAAAGTTATTAAAATAAGAAATAAAATAACAAATTTTACACTTCCATTTTACTTGAAGCTTGATTTCTGTAACAACCTCCTTTAAGTAAATATAGTATAACTAATAAAAGGGAATAAAACAGAATTTTCTGTTTTTCAATTTACATTAGAATGGATTTTCACGTTAAAATGTCGCGCACGATTGTTCAATGTAACATTGTGGTAACACGATTTAAATTTTCGTTGACAATTAAACCCATTCATCCAATGACCCTTGATTTACATTTAAATATGAATAATTTAAAAATGGGACCGTTAGCTTCAATACTGATGATAATTTTTATATTTAAGAATCAAACAAATTATTATTATGTATTTATGCTTTTAAAATACTTTTCTGTGAGTAGAAACAATATTATTTTAAATCAAATTCACGCGTAAAATTGAACACAGAAAAATGTTATGCAATTCTTGCTATTCGACTTGTTTTCACTAATTCACTAAGTATATTATAATATTTTCTTATCATTCGCAATCTATCAGACTATCTGCATAATTATTAATTAGCGTCAAAGCCAGTTTAAAAACGTCTATTTTAGTCAAATCTTTTAGAAAATTAATGTCATCGGTTCTTCTGATCACCTCTTCGATCAGGTTATAAGAATTGGAAATTAGAAAATTGATTACTATATAATAATACTCTTATCTATACTTAATATAAATAGTGAAAGTCTTGCTTTATATACCTACATAATATTAGGATTTGATTCTAAATTATATTTGTCATGAAAATAAAACCTACAGAAAAATAATCGTGATGAAGTTCACGGGATCTAAATGAATTCTGTAGAGCTTGATAAATTTGAAGATGAAGATGGTAAGATTTGCCGCCTCCTTGGTACAGTGGTTGACGCGTGAGCGTAGCACCGAGGGGTCCTGGGTTCGATTCCCGGTGGAGACGAAGAAAAAAAAATTTCCCGGTCTGGTAGGACACAGAAGGCTGATCACCTACTTGTCCCTAAAGAAAATCGATCAGTGAAACAGATGTATAATGCATCTGCCCCTTACCCTACTAGGGGACATGGGACTTCACTTTTTGATAAATTTGAGAAGTGATTTTTAAGAGTATTTTTTCAATCAAAACAAAGTCTCGATAGCTTATAATGTCTAAAAATATTCATATAATCATATTAAAGTGTCTTATATCTACTAACAGGCCCACAATATGCCTAAAACGCCTCACGATTTCGACTAAAGAAGCTATTAGCTTATGAATAAAATTGAAGAATTGAAATGTATTTTATAAACCCATAAATCACAGTCCATTATAAGGCATTGCATCAGTTGTGCATACGCATTCCTTTTGATTGGTTGTGTTTGTACTAGCTTTGTCTTATCTTCGTACCTACGTCTTTGCACGGCTCGACCCGCGGCCGGGTCGAGTCAGCGCACTATGGAAAACGAGCCGTATGACTTAGACAATACGGGCGAAGTTGGTGGAGTTGATATTGCGGAGATTAATGTAAGCGGATCGGAGGAACGGATTATTGAAAGCGGTGATGTATTAGATATGGGAACGGAGGATGTGAATAGGAAGAGGTCGAGGATACGGGAGGAGAATTCGTCGGAGGAGGATTGGAATATTGTTTCTAGAAAGCGTAAAGTTGTGCGTGCAGGCAGTATAAACGAGATGGAGGAAAAAATTGAAGTAATTGTCACAAGCAGTTCTGTGTTACCTAAACAGTTCACATTAGCTCGTTTATTCAGCGAAAATAAGATTGGCGGTATATGTCGTATTAAATATTTATTACAATATAAAATGAGCATTACATTCGAGGAGGAGAGATTTGCAAAGCGTTTTGTCGAGTGCAAGGCTTTTGAAAATTTGGGATGGAAATGTCAAAGGTCATCTGAGGTGGGGATGTCGTATGGAGTAATTAAAAATATTGAATTGGATGTTTCTGAGGAGGAATTATTGCGTAATATATCAAGCAACATCGAATTAATTTCCGTAAAGAGATTAAATCAGAGAAATTTTAATGACAAGGGTGTGAGTTCCTGGGAGAAATGCGAAGCTATCCGACTGTGTTTTAAAGGGTCAGCTCTTCCCAGTCATGTATCCATTTATGGCTTACGTATCAATGTGGATCCTTATGTTTTTCCTGTCACGCAGTGCTCTCGATGTTGGAAGTTTGGCCATAGGCGTTTGGTGTGCCCTTCTAAGAAAGTTGTTTGCCCCAAGTGTGCTAAAAACCACGAAAACTGTACAGTTACATCATTCTGTTGTGTTAACTGTTCTGGTAACCACATGGCACTACAAAAAATTTGCCCGGTGTTTAAAAAAGAAAGGAGACTACGCGAGATAATGTCAGAGTTTAACTGTACCTATAAAAAAGCGCTTACTATTTACGTGCCTCCTAGCCCAATACCTGTAGAATTACCGGAACCTACCCCCCTTATTTTACCTGACACTATGGAGAATCAAGATGTTGTGGGTGAAAAAAATGAACATCTAATGTCTGATCTGTTTGTTACCCCCCAGCCAGCTGCATCGAGTAATATTGGTATCCGCCGGAAGCAAAGGAGACAGAAAAATGCCATGTCTGGACGGGGTACGCCATTTCCCTCGATGGAGGATATATCTTCGGCACAAATGGATATCCAAGACCACACACCTCAAAGACAACAACAGCCACAGCCTTCAAGACTAAGTGAGGAAGGTAGAAAGGAACTGGTGGAAGGATTAAGTTTTTTTTCGCCTCTTGGCCAAGTTGTGTAATGTCGCATTTAGTAATCAATCACTTGACGAGAAAATTCATCATATAGTTACAATGTGCACGCAGTGGATTATATCTAAGGTTGTGAGTAGTTTTTTCAATTGAAGATCTATTTGAGTCATTAAAAAAGAATGGATGATGACGATCGAGTAAGCATTATTAATATTATACAATGGAATTGCCAAAGTTTACGCCCTAAGCTCATTAGTTTGGAATCTTTACTTAATCATGAAAAAATTCATGTTGCTGTGTTAAGCGAGACATGGCTTATGCGTGAGTCTGATTTGAGAATAACAGATTATAACATTTTTCGTTCCGATAGAATAGATGGTTATGGTGGAGTAGCTATTCTCACGCATAAGTCTGTTAAGTGTATCTATAGTAGTCGTCAAAGTTCGAATGTTGGTATTGAATTGTTGCATATTAAAATTCTTAATTGTCGGCATATTGAGCATATTTTGAGTGTTTATTGCCCATCTACTGTCCCGACTTCTCTAAATGATTGGGATTATGTGTTTTCTGGTTTCGGTGGTAAAACTTTAATTCTAGGTGATTTTAATGCACACCATGTTGGTTGGTCTTATAAATCTGATCAAAGAGGGGCACAAGTTCTGAACGCATCGATAGATAATAATTTTATTTACTTAAACAATGGAAATTTCACAAGATTGCGGCTCGTTGATGGTGTTCTACAACAATCCACTCCTGATATATCTTTTGTCTCTACAGATTTGGCAACTTTGTTTTCTTGGAAAGTCACTAACGAGTCATTGGGAAGTGACCATTTAATTATTAAGCTGTCATCGTCCACATATGATAGGAGATCGTTTACTAAACGTAGAAATTTCAATAATTGCGATTGGGATGCCTATACTTCATTTTTAGAACAATCATTTAATAACTTTAATATTCCCTCAAATTTACAAGACTTTTATGATTTATTTGAACATACTTTGGTATCTGCTGCTGATAGGCTAATTCCGTATAAGAAAATACCCCAATTCTTTTGTGATAAGTTTAAACCCAAACCCTACTGGAATGCAGAAGTTTCAAAGGCGGTTGCTGAACGTCGCTTAGCTCTGTCAATTTTTAGACGCTGTCCTTCTCCTGCAAATCTAGACGTACTCAAAGAAAAGATTTCTAATGCTCAAAGAATTATTCGGATCGCAAAGAATAAATCTTGGCAGCGCTTTTGTACTTCTATTGATTACTCCACCTCATCTTCGGACATGTGGCGTAAAATGAAGTGGCTAAAAGGGCATCATGTTAGATCGCCTGGATACATGGTAAGCAAAGATAGGGCGGAGGCTTTACTTGTAAATCTAGCGCCTATGTATGTGTGCCCTGCACAACCTACCTTTTCGTCCAGGAATACTAAACTAGAATCAGCAATAACTATACAAGAACTAGATAATTCTATTAAAAAATCGGATACTGCTCCGGGGTGTGATGACATTTCATTTTCAATGATGCGACACTTACCGCTTGTGGGGAAGCTATTATTACTTCAATTATACAATGCATTTTTATTAATTGGTTTTGTGCCCTCCCAATGGCGTACAGCTAAGATAATTCCTATTCCTAAACCTAACTACGAAGTCAATACTCCGCCTGCATTTCGTCCTATCTCGTTGTTATCGTGCATTTGTAAAATTTTCCATTCAATTTTAAATAAAAGGCTAGAATGGCATTTTGAATCGAATGATCTTTTCTCCCATAGTGTTGTTGGTTTCCGTCGTTCTCGCGGTTGTTTTGACAGTCTTACATTTCTTGTGTCTCATATTCAATCAAGTTTTTCAACAGGCGCTGCAACTGTAGCCTGTTTCTTTGATATCATAAGTGCCTATGATAACTTGGATATAAGTGCTGTGTTAAAAACTTTAGATGAGGTAGAAGCCGGGTCAAAAATTTGTAATTATCTTTGGTCGTATTTAAGTGAAAGGCGTCTCAGGATTGAAGCTGAGGGTGGAGTTGTGAGGAGATGTACTGGACGGGGCTTAGCTCAAGGCGACCCAATTTCACCATTGCTTTTTAATGTTGCCACGTATAAAATTTGTAAAAATATTCAGAGCGTTAAAGTGTCTCAATATGCCGATGATTTTGTTATATTTGCGTCAAATAAAAATTTGTTTCGTGCTGTACAGGATGTGCAATCAGCGGGAAACATTTTTATTAATTTTCTAAATGGTTTGGGTCTTACAATTTCAACTTCAAAAAGTAAAGTATGTGTTTTCAGAAGGGGAACTAATAGAACGCTAGTAGATTTAAGTTTTGATAACGATTTGTTACCTGTAGTGAATGACGTCAAATATTTGGGCATGTGGTTGGATTGTTCTTTAAGATGGAAAAAACACATAGAGGAGATGGTTGTTAAAGTGTCTAGGCATATTAATATTCTGAAAGTATTGGCTGGCCCCGGTTGGGGGATTCATCAAAAACATATAAGACGGCTTTATATTTCTCTCATTCGTAGCCGAATAGATTTCGCTTGTTTTTTATATGATAATGCAGCTAAAAGTTCATTGCTCAAATTGGATAAAGTTCAAAACCAGGCTTTGCGTGTAATAGGTGGCTATATACGTAGTACCCCTATTCATGTTATGGAGAATGACCTTTGTCTTCCTCCTCTGTTTATTCGAAGAAGGTATCTGGCGGGGAAGTTTTGGTTAAAGTGTAGGTCGTGTAAGAATAGTTTAACAACTACGGCGCTTAATGAACTGTTTTCACTGAGTCGATCAAGGTATTGGAATAATAAAAAGCTTCCCCTTCTTGTTCAATCGCAAGCCGGATTATCTTCATTGAGTTTACAGAGTTGTGGTCGACTTGAGATGTTCTCGATGGACACTTGGGTTAGTAATATTAATGTACAGGATTTTATTTCAGATACCATCCCGTCAGTAGATCGTGCCAAACGCACTTACCATCATCATACTCTTGAGTCTATTTGTTCCCAATTCATCCTTAATAAATATGGAGCATATCACAAAATTTACACTGATGGCTCTAAATGCGCAAGTAGTGGTGGTGCGGCCGTGTTGGATTCATTTCTTGGATGCAGCCTTAAGTTCAAAGTTAATTCAGAGATATCCATTATGCATATGGAATTGATTGCTATCGCGGAAGCTTTGGCTTATATTCAATCTTTAAATTTCGGACATTTTGTCATTTTAACTGACTCTAAAAGCTCATTGCAACATTTGGCTCGCTGTGCCTCTCAAGTGAGAGGAGTACCGATTGCCTATAAAATTTTAGAGTTGATTTTGAACTTAAAAGCTAATAATAAAGAAGTAATCTTACAATGGATCCCTTCCCATATTCAGCTCAAAGAGAACGATGAGGTTGATTTATTAGCCAAACAAGCAGCAATAGATGGGGTACCCTTGGAGGTCGCTCCACTGTACTCGGATCATTTTAAATATGTGAGGAATAAATGTCTATCCGATTGGCAGGTATATTTTGATGAACGATCGCGGGAGAAAGGAATTTGGCACAGAACAATCCAACCACATGTACCTCGGTACCCATGGCTTGATGAGATTGTATGCGATAGGAGGACGTTGACAACTATTTTAAGATTACGTTCGGGACATATTCCATCGAATAAGTTTGCACATTTAATGCAGAAAGCCGATTCTCCGTTGTGCATTGATTGTGGTATTGTAGAAGATGTGCAGCATATTCTCATGGAGTGTGTTCGGAACGCGCAATTTAGACAACAAAATGATATATTCCGCTGTATTAACAATGTCGGTTGTGTGAACAGCATTCTCACTTGTCCCTCGTCGGCAGAGGTGCGGGTGCTGGTCAGACTAACCGATGTTGGATTACAAAAATGATTGTTTTGTTTGCTGTAGTTTGTATTTAAATTTTTTAGATTTAAGTGTTGATTGTAATTGGAATATACGGGACGACGTGGTCGCTAAGCGACAAAGTCCCTTGGAAAATAAAGAATAAAAAAAAAAAAAAAAAAAAGGCATTGCATAAAAGGTCGACACGAATCTTGCCACGCGCAAACCTTTGAATAATTATCTCTGGAAATATGCAAATGGATTGTATTAATGGTTAAAATGGTATTTTTATAAGGTCCTTTTATAATCAAACAAAGAATTCGTTAACGAGATTGTATTGTACCAGTAATTATGTATTTAAATTGGTTTTACATTAACGCGGATTTATTTTTGTCAACAACATCTTTTTAAAAAACGGAATAAATGTAAATGACACAGCGTCCCAATTTGGATTTAAAAAAAGTATATCTATCTTTTATTAAATAACATATAACATCAGGGTCACGTATCATACTATCTTAAACATATCACTATCAAATCGTCTGTCATCCCCAAACCTACACAAAACACATTGAGGAAATTAACCCAATACACACAAACACACACACACGCACACATACACACACATGAGCCCAATTGTTTGCGAGGCCAATTATGGCGACATCAGCCGCGGTCACCCCTTACGAAATAACACAAAAAAGGGCAGACCAAGAAAATTGCAGCTTGAGACAATTATTAGTTTTTATACCACATTGTTATGCATTCTCCAACAGGCAGGTTTTGAATTAGGGTTTGTGTAATGGAATAAATATGATCCAGGCTTTAATGTGATTTCTTTGTGTAAAAAGTATGATTACTTACATTGTTTTTAAGCATTAGGTATTAACAAATTCTCGTTTACATGGTTTTCGGGTAGACTAGCAGATATCTTTGCACTTGTTACAATAGGTAACTGTCAAGAAAAAAAATCACTTCATTTTTTTTTTCTTTCCATAATTTGTTTCTTTATTTCACTTGTAATAATTATTAAGTGTACCACAACATCAGAATTTGACTAAAGATGCATCTTCTCTTGCGTCAAATCTGCATTAGAGAAGATATTACATCAGACGTCCAGAGTTAAATATTCATGGACTTTGAATTTGTAGCGAACCGAAGCTTTCATCACTTGAAGTTTATTCCACCTTCACATATATAAGTACCTACTACGTATATCCCAATAACTATTTGAAACTTATTTTAAAAGTAAAAATATCCAAATTATATTATAGTGGCGATACTTTTTATGCTTTCGATTGGTCAAAGATCTTTGCTATAAAGATGTACAGACTTTCTCCGCACAATGTGTAAAAGATCCTTTAAATCCTCCTTTCTTGCAACTAGCTGATAGAACGTACTTTTCAGGATAAAACCGGAATCACCTCGGTTGGATCGGTGCTTAATCTGACCGAGATTGCTATTTAATTAACCTAAATCTCGACTGAGAAACCGAAAGCTCGAATTACGCTTAAGGTTGCTTTTCCACCAATAATGTGCGAGGAATGTGTTTGTAAATAAACAATAGTATCGCTTCAAACGCTAAACGCTTCAAACTTTAAATTAAATGAAGCGATACGAATGGTTATTTACATACACATTCCTCGCTACACATCTACGCACAATATTGGTGGAAAAGCACCCTTATGCTGAATGTTTTCTACGAAATGTATCCTGACATTACTGTGATACTGTGATAACACAAAACACCTTGTTATCGATTTATTGTCCGAAACACGTACGTATCGTTAAAGAGATATTCATACATGTGTATATTGTAAGGGTTTTAAAGATATTATTTTCATATGTTCCATTTTCTATCCTTTTTAAGTTATTTAGTACCTGTCTATATGGTAATGTATTTGATTTATTTGTTCGTTTTGCTTTTTCATTATGGAGCCATAAAGTCACTGTTAGAGTCATAAAGACAATGTTTTGGATATTATAAAATAGAAGAGAATAAATAAGCAAAAAATTGCCTCGCGAGGCGGATTTTTTTTGGGACCCGCTTAATGTAGACGACTGAACTAAAACAACTGATTTCCACAAAATAACTTATTTTATTATATACCTATATAATTATTTTGAATTGAAAAACAAACTAGTAAATTGAATTAAATAACAAGGCAAATCGATAAAAGATTTCTGAGAAAATGTTATCCCTTTAATTTAGAAGGATTACAAATAATGTAAACACAAATTTAAATTGTGTAATGAGAACCGGAGATACTAATTCTAATTTAGACGTCAAAGTACAAACTTTCTAAGGCTTTTTCGTTATAATCTTTCTAAAGTAATTTTAAAAGAGTAAAGAAATTACTTAACGAGTTTTCCTAAGATAATTTAAACTTTT
>CAJQZM010040469.1:7560-42315 GCA_907164665.1 Colias nastes | reverse complement strand
TACAGAAACAAGTAAAAATCACTCTAAAATCGTTTAGGACTCTTAATTTTGCAGTCATTCTTTCTTTCTGTGTGCTTTATAGTGTTATTTGAAGATTTTTAAAATGTTCGGAAGTGTTAATGTTATTTTGTTATGTGGAAAAGCTGGATTTCATAATGAATAATTATACTAATTGCTACCTGTTTTACTTGCAATACAAAATCACAAACTATCGAGTGAAAGACATAATAATATTATATGTAAGAGTTTTCAGTCATTTGTAAACTACTATTTGTCTGTATGTATGTTATAAATTATATCGACTTACATTAACTAATTAAGCATTACAACCAAATTTACTAAAAAAAATTCTAAACATTATGTATTATAATGCATTTGTAACAAGCCTAACTCTATAAAATAATATATTATTATTCTTTTTATCCTATAAAAAGACACTAGGTTTCCGCGCGCGGCTTCGTCCGCGTTTTTAAAGAACAACCTGCATAGTTCCCGTTCTAAAAAGTATGTATTATTCTAGGTCTTAAGCTACATACAAAATTTCAATCGGTTCAGTAGTATTTGTGTGAAAGAGAAACAAACATCCATCCATCCTCACAAAATTTCGCATTTATAATATTGGAAGGGTAATATAATCTAACAAAAGAAGTGAACTAAAATAAGCAAATATAAATACATTTGTAACAAAAATTCCAACGAAAAAACTGTAACAAATAAAAAATATTTTAAATGCACCACTTTATCTCAATCCTTATGTAATTTTCAAAGGTTCCCGAAATAATTAAGAAAGAATTCTGTGCATTAGCGACACGGTGTAATCCTTTTTTAATTAAAATTTTAACGTGTGCCTTTATAGCATAAAATGGAACTCGTTGTACGCGACAGTTATTTAAATTATATTAATGGAATTAAATAGTATTTTTGTTCAAATTGCAGGTAGATAGATACATCAAAATCAAATCTTTGAACATTTGAATAAAATCAAGGTTATGACGTGTTAAGCTACACGAAAGCCTTTTTAACGGTTTTTGTTTTGTTGAATTTGTCTCCGCTTTTATTAGAATTTTACTACCTAACTGTTAAATACTTGATAAACGTTCTCTGCTGATAGTAGATTCTTAAAATAGAGAGCCAATAGCCTGTCTTTATCATCATTCTACTTTTCCTATCTATCCAGGAAAAGCTATACGCGTATTACATAAACTTACGTTGTCTTTGAAAGTTGAACATACAAATTATCATTTTAAATTTCCCCAAAAGGTTGAACAAACTGCCTAAACTCATAAGTTCTATCTAGACTCCATAACAAACTGCCTGATAAATAAACATCTTAATTCTACACCCTAACGTCGTTACTTCGAAACTAAGCTACTATACTTTCCTTACTTTGTCTATTAAAAGATAGACAAAGTAAGGAAACTCGTGCAAAAGATTAAAAACGTATCAAAGATTGCGCAGCGTCAGATTGGAGTCACAAATGGATGGGCTTAAAATTTAAAATTATAATGGGATTGTATCCGGTGACACAAATGTGTGGAGTTTGTTACTAACGACTTTTGCGCTGAGATGCTTTACGGGAGAACAGAGGAGGTGTGGAGTCGCTGCGGAATTTTTTAACGTAAATTTAATTGTATCGAAAATAAATAAAGTGTTACGCTATATGGAAATGTTAAACTTAAGATGTAATTCGGAAATCAATGTGAGCAGTGGGAATAATATTATGAGTCTCGAAATTTACAATTTTGAGTAATCTGTTACGTTTAGATCCTGTTATTACTGGATATATAGTCAAAATCAGTTTTTGCGTTAACGTTATAACGTAGAATATTTTTAACTGACAGCTAAATATGCAACATGCAGCAATATGACCGCATTAATTTTCCAATATAGGTATATTACTAGAAGATGTTTATTTACCATCTTCTATCAGCCTTTATGTGTTGCTTGAAACATACACAAACTATAACAAAAGCGTAACCATCCGTTGCTCTATAACTTCACTATTCACCCCCACAAAAAAGAGCACCAACATCGACTCCACAGCTTCCCCTGTCCCATAGTTTCACCTGCCATCTCGCGGCAACTAATTGTGAGTGCACATAAAGTATGGCGACTAAGGTGGCCTTAGCGATTGCATCACAGCGTATAACCGCCCTAATGTGTCTCGTTCGTATTTGGCTACTGAATTTCATATTTAACGGGTTTTAAACGCGATTTATTTAGATTATTTAGTTTTTAAACAAGAGAGCCAAGTCACGTGCTATCAGTGTTGTTACATGTTTTTAAGATGATACCAATCCGTTTGTGAGTCTTTAATTTATTTATGTTATACATACCTACTCGTGAAAATCAAAATCAGGAAAAATTTATTCAACTATATCTTGTGTGATAGTTTAAACCAAGGCGGGAGTTTAAAATCAGTTAAAAAGGTATGTACTTCTGTAATATACTACCGTTAAAACAAGAAAATACTTCTGTTATTTATTACTAGCGGTCCGCCCCGGCTTTGCCCGTGGTACATATTTCGCAATAAAAGGTAGCCTATGTTCTTTCTCAGGGTCTAAAGATTATCTGTGCCAAATTTCATCAAAATCGGTCCAGTAGTTTATGCGTGAAAACCATACATACATATATACATACATACAAACCTTTCCTCTTTATAATATTATAGTATAGATAACAGTCATAAGACGGGGTTTAAAGACTTCAATAATTACAATTAAATTTTTATGTGGGGAATAGGCAGATTACTCTGTGTTCAACAGAATACCTTGTTAACTTTTTTACATGACTTTACACAGATCTTTAACTACGTCTTTTGTCATTTAGTTGTTTAGATTGTTAATTAAAAACCAATAAATTATTAAACAATAGAAAAGGTATCTAATTACGAACGTGCACTAACATCAATGCATATAAATCCAAACTTAAACAACGCAACAAGTTTTAAGCTTTATAAAATAGCTTTTGTTCAAATTAGGCTTATGTGATTTTAAGCCAATGAAAATTTTGCATATTTTCCTACTGTTTGTCGTGTCAAATTTCAAATTTCAAATTTCCGATGGCCGTTGGGGCAGAAAGGTTCTCGAATGGAGGCCACGTACTGGACGACGAAGCGTGGGACGACCACCCTACTGTTTAATACCATTAAATTAACATATTGCAAACATATCGATATGCAGTGACAAATTTTAGTTCATTGTGGTCCAAAATATTTTATTTATCTTTTTAGAAACTGAACGATACTTTCTATGAAACGATATTAATCCTTTTAGCTTTGTTTTACAGCTTATACAGTATAGTAGTACAGTATAGTAGTAGTAGTAGTATATAAACGCTGAAAACAAATACAAAATATTAAAAAAAAACTACGTCATAACCAAAACGCAACTTGACATCAGGTTTCTCTGTGCCATGGAAATTATTGGTTACAAAAATAAGAAATATAAAACATCAGCGCTCAACATCAGTAGAAAAAAACCAAGATTTCACCAGTATTTTTCATCTTTTTAAAACACGTTCGGGAAAAATCAACTTGATACGGTGACACAGGAAGCTTCAAAATCATTTTCCAAACATTTAAAATTATCTTATAAAATGCAGAAACGTTTTCCAATGGCTAATTGCGTAATAAAATGATGATATATTCGCCTGATCCCATTACTAGAACAAAAGTAGCATGAGTTGTGAGCGCCGCATCGCTCCATTAGTGATTATTGTCCAACTTGTGCTAAGTGGACGTTAGCGAAGATATAGAGAACTGGAAGAGACGTAAATATAATCAGTACGAAAGTACTAAGAAAGACTAGTAGAAAAACAGCTTGCGGCTGTCTGTGCCTGCCTGTATGTTTATCTTTTAAATTATGAAACTGATTATATATTATTAAATTAAATTTGATAGAATGGTTCTCGAGGAATGATTCAGTATAAATGATAAGTTTAAAAACTCAAGTACATACTAAAGTATGACAGGCGAAATTCTAGTAATATACTAGTATAGTTAAATAAAATAGCCGACACTTACTTACATCTTAATATAACATGAACGGCGAAGATACGTTTCAAAAATAAGGTACAATTTTAACGCACATGTCTTGCATAACGTTTCAAGAAACTGAACATAACATACGCTACAGCGTTTGTTATTGATTATGCGAATAACTCATCTAATTAGCCACATCCAGCACTCTACATCCACAAAACTGGACTCTATGACTGCCAAATACTTTGTACTTATTTACGCCAGTCATAATTTATTGCGCAAATATCGACTCTGCGACCCTCAGGCTGGCCAAGAGCGTATTAGTTTGGCAAGCGCATCCAGTAGTTTTATTTCTTTGCCATTTAAACTTTGCGATTTACTGCTCGTAAAAGTTTGATTTCGAAGCAATTTATCGTTAGTTTTAAATGCTATTTAATAATATTTTTTTCATTTTAATATTACCTATGTTATGTTGAATACTGACTGTTACAGTAGTTAATGTTGGAATCAAAAGTTTAACTGAAAACAACGGGAAAAAAAATAAAAAAAAACAAACACATTTTAACTTGATCCAGAATTTTGAACATCTAAATACTCATGTACCTAAATACATCGATTAGTGATAGGTACTAAGGTACAAAGGAAAACGATATTCTAATTTTTTTTCAGATATGAGCTACTTTTTATTTTGAAGTATTCTAGATTCACAATATTAAAGAATCGATTAAATTACAATTAGATTGAAATTCATATTTTCTACGAACATTGTATCACGCTACGATAGATGATATCAAATCCAAAGTGAAAAAATATCGTACCTATTATGTCAATAAAAATACATACAAAACATAAAAGCAATACAACCAATATATAAACTAATAGTGTATGTATATCCGTTGCAGTAAATATCCGGTCACCGTGTGTCGATTACCCGGATGACCGGCTCGAACGCGTCCGGTCAAACGGATAATTGTATATAGTGACTATTGAGTTGTTGTTTAGTGGTTAAAGTCTGACTTAGAATAAGTCGTGGGTTCTGTAAATAATGTATTGTAATTATAGTACGTAATAAGTGGTAAAAATAGCAGATGATGGTGATGAGGTTAAGTTAATGAGTTACTATTTAATAACACATTTTATTATAATACATTTTATGCTAGGTACTGCTGTTGGCACATATATAACATTTTTGTTTATCAATTGTGAGCTTTAAAAAACGAAAAATATTTGTAGTTCGCTCTATATTTAATTGAGGTGGTTTATGTTTTGAATGCAAATCTGTAATGTTCAAAGAGAGAGAGAGAGAGAGAAATACCTGGATATATATTTTCTTGGTAGATAGGGTCTTAATATTTTCAGTCAAGCAAGCCGAATCCATACTTAATATTATAAATGCGAAAGTAACTCTGTCTGTCTGTCTGTTACTCAATCACGCCTTAACTACTGAACCAATTTGCATGAAATTTGGTATAGAGATATTTTGATACCCGAGAAGAGACATAGGCTAATTTTTACCCCGGGACATAGGATAGGTTTTATCCCGGAAATCCCACGGGAACGGGAAATATGCGGGTTTTTCTTTGACTGCTCGGACGATGCCGCGGGTGGAAAGCTAGTATATTATAATTGAATGTTTATCTGTCTATGACAGAAATTTACCTCTTTGAATAAAATACTTTTTCATTGACCAGTGAATCAATTACAATTTTCCTCTAAAACTGTACCAATGTATCAAATCAATTGAAATTTTACTATTAGTTAAAAATAACACTTTTCCATAAAATAATATGTAAAACAAAACAAAGCGACCATCCAGCCATTTGACCGTGTGATTCGCTAGCAATTACATCCGGGTATGCCCGGGCTATTCATCCGGAATCCGGACATATGGCGCTCCGGTAGTTATCTTATACAATTTGTATTATTGAATTTTATTTCCAATTGCGTGTATGAATCGAGCGTATATTTTACTTTTTTATAATTGTAGAGTTTAAGACAAAAAAGTTGGTCTTATAAAATTTGGTAGGATAAGGTATGAATATTATTATCAACAATGTATAAATAATAGTATTTTCTTCCATTATCAATCATATATCACACAATTTCGATAAATCTGCTATCACAACGCAGCAAATTGCATTATCAGAAATAGGTTAAATTTGCTTGTACCTCCGCCTATGGAAAGACGGAACAAAACTTGGAACTACAAAGCTTGTATTCAAGTATGTACACCAATTGTATTTTTCAGTTTTTCCCCCCCTTTATTTCAAGCGAAAACGCTGCGAAATGCTAGTTAAAAATAAGAACAAAGATACAAAAGTATAAAATAAGAAAACTATCAATCGTGTCTATCCATTCGACCTGTATCTTGTACGGTTGTGACCCGGTTATCCGGGGTAAAACCTTCGTCGTAAAGTATACTATACATATGTCTAAGATTAAAAGTATAAAGTTAATAATAATATTTAAATTTTAATGAATTTGTAATGGGATTATACGTTTTAAATACATGCAAACCTTCGGTTCAGTTAAAAATAAATTTAATGTAGAGACTTACAAGTCACGACCTGGCAGAACAAAGATATAAGCAGTTACCACGTTTGATTTTCATACATTCAACATTAAATAATATAGAGCATATTGCATCTTAACTGTCGTCCTTAACCGATAATCCTAGCTAGATATATGTAGATGCAGGTTAATTTGTGTGCTCAATATTAATTTTTCTTATATAATATACCTACTATTGATTATTTTTACGATATTTTAAAGGACAACATCGCGACCACTCTAGCCGATACCGTTCGTCCTAAGTCCGTCCGACGTCCGACCATTTATCACCGCCGATTACCAACCCTTACCCGGGCGCGTGTCACTTCGCTGGATTTGTACAAGAAAAATGGACATTAATTGGACATACTGGATGATAACGGGTGTCATTGTATATCTGAATATCGTAGACGCCCCTAAAAAAGTACCTAAATATCGTAACACCGTGTCGTAGAAATAGCCGCTCGTCTCTCCTAAAAAAGATCTGAATATTGCCGCTTTGTCTGGGTAAACCCGGGTTAAAAATTAAATAAAATATATCTCATATTACGCAATAATAATGTAGCTTTATGATTATAAAAGCTTTTTCAAATCAGTCCAGTTGTTTTGGACCCTATTCATTTTAAACTAACAAAAGTATGATCATGTTTTTGTGCTTTATAATATTAGTAGCTAAAGAATAGAATAAGGAGAAGATCAGCATAGCTGAAAATACTCTAACATTCAGCTGTATTTTTATCTTGATGAAGGAAATATATATTAAAATGTAATAGTTACATTACAAAAACATATCTCAATGATCAACGTAACGAAAATAACAAAAAAAAGGTTTACTTTATATTCTTTAACAATTTTTCCGTTTAACTTCCATTGTACAACCCTAAAAGTACCTTCCATAAGAACATTCCAAAAGATCCACTCACTATCTACATTTATTTCAAAGCCAGTCATCCCTGACATGTCATTTATATATCAAATGTTGCACGAACGGACGGTTATACAAAGTAATGTGTTTATAACGATACAGCTACATTGGCGTCTTCGATAATATGTTATTGTCAACCCTACATGCAAATGTGGGGTCCATTCGACCCTTATAGGTTATTTATGATACTTTAATGTCGTGCTTGACGATTCAAAATTAGAAATGTTATATCAAATATGGTTGGATTGTTTTTGTTGGATGTGACACATAGTATTAATACAATAGTATATACTATTAATATAATGTAATTTAGTCTTTTTAGTGAAAGTGCATAAAGCAATCGAATAAATAAAACTGAATTAGAATGGGTGGTGTTAAATCGAGTCGGAATGTTTGAACGTTTCTAGGTGAAATTTGGTATAATGATAGATTTTACTCTGTATTAATATAAAGACTACTTTAACGAACGAAACAACGAAAGTAAAACTAGTACTAAGTCACTCACAGGAACCTTGAGAATTGGTGTAGCACCTATATCTATCTAAATCTATAATATCTAATAACATTAAGGCTATTTAGAAACCTCTCGTCAACAACAATATATCAAAACAAGTCAATACTATTACCAAATGGATAGCAAAAACAAAACGCATATTTACATACAACCCCACTAGTGAATTCGCAAAATTGTCAATGACAAATAGTTCCCAACCCGGCTTGGCATTTTGACAATAAATAAGACATATCAAGGCATGGGGCCTCTTACACCCCGCGGATTTGGTTATAACAAATGACGCGCGATGGACGCACGAAGGGTTAGACTTTGGAGGATTAGAGATTTTGATTGATTGCGCTGTAACGTTATCACTATGGGTTTTGGATAGTTTTTGTTTGTGTGAAGGAATTAAGCATGTTTAATTATTATTATGTAGGTTATTTTTAAAACGGCTAGATAAATTTTATATTCTCTAAAAATGTTTGTAAATCGCAAAAAAGTGCCAGGTTTTATGGCCAAGCAATCAGAAAGCTTTCATCAATATATTATTGCTTATAGAAGGTAAGATTTTGTAGCACCGTAGCTAGTTCGTAGCACCATACGTTACGATTTCCGTAGCACCTCAAAATTATCGTCAATATCAATGCTGAATAGGTACAAAAATATTAATACGATTTAACAAATAGCCAAGAACATCAATTGTTTATTAATTAGTTTTTTTAATAATGCCTTCATTTGTTTGCATCTTATTTAGTCCGGAGCAACTGATGTGTTTGCTACAAATGTATTAAGAGCAGTACTTAAATACTATTACAAAAGGCTTAATATTATATCAAAGTCGATAAGATGGATGGCAGTACACAACTACACTTCAGCTAGCTTTTCTTACAGTAATAAAACCCGTTCGGAACGCGGGTTGGTTGAAGACGCAGGTTCGAATCCCGCCTCGTGATCGATTTTTTCTATTCTTTAAATAATTATACATCTTTTATTATATAGGTATTTTATACAACAGTCTAGTACTTAAGAAGCCCAGCCCATTTTCATTCCCGTGAAATCGAGCAGTGACGATCGAGAGTGCGATTTCCTTCTCTATTATTCACACGCGTTAATACGAGCTGACTTATTGACCCCATCCCTCATCGACCCTTGTGAATGTTTCCGTTTTATACGTGTGAATCGATTATTACTTGAGAATAAAATAATTTTTAAGAGGTTCGAAAAAGGTTCTGTTTTCCATGACTGTTCAATATCAATTGAAGGGGTTATTACCTACTTTAGATAAGAATATGGAAGTGATATTTAATCGACTTTCTTTGTTCAATGAATTTTTTCATGTTGTTAGATTTGTGTAAATGTATTGGAATCTATACTAATATTATAAAGCTAATTACATTTCCCGCAGCCGGAGGCCCCAAAAGAAACTCAGATATACTTAGAAACTACATTTAATGGCTAAAATGAGACTTTTACACCCATGTCTGCACGATGCAGACCGGAGTCAAAGAATGAATTTATACATTTTAATAATTATAAAGACGTAAGCTTGGATGCTAACTAAGGGAAATCGCACCCACATTCTATTCCCGTGCGAACGGCGTATTCAGCAGTTTCGTATGAAGGCAGGGCCGTAACTCCTCCCGCCGAAGTTCAGCGACCATTTTTGAATTTTGTGAAAAAATGTTGCTGGGGCTCATCTGCTCATCTGTGGTCCTCTATAAAGTATGTGTCGATCTGCGTCACATCATGTATCAAATGGCCAAAATTAAGACTGCACCAACCAGAATTATGTATATAGATAGGGATAGTGGTTTGATATATTACAGGATCCATTTCTATAGCGATAGGGGATTGCATTAAAACTTGCTATTGGATTTTGTGCAAATCTTCCAAATTAACTGAGTTGAGAATTGCGTATCTTGTCTTATGATGTCCTTGATATCTGTACCGCTTATCTTCAGTGCCTGTTCCTTAATTTTGTCATTTACATTATAGATCTTGAAATTCTCCGACTCGTACATACATCCAGTAGGTATAGTTAATAAGAATGTACCTTGGAGTATCACGAAGTCCTCTTGTTGCATTTATAGTGAGATTTTAGATGAGCGTAGTAAAGATAGTATGTAATGTCGTTTATCTAATTCTTGCGTCGTTTCTTTTGAGAGTGAAATAACTGTCGTCTCGCAGGAACTATTTAAGGTTTGATTCTGAATCTGAATGAAGTTCTGAATACAGTTCGGCTTCGTTTGATTGTTTTTCGATTCACAGAGATACCAGATATTATACTTCGGGCATTCAGCCTCTATGTACAAGAATGAGTTACTGTTAGTTGCTATATAGGGATAGGAAGGGATGAGGGCCTGCCTATTCTTATTTGGAAAAATAGCTAAATGAAATAAATCAAGAATATCTGTAAAAACTAATGGAAATTTAAAAATTATTACAATTTGCTTATTCGAAAAGTAGTATCCAGGCTTAAGTATATTATAATATTCCCTATCTTATATTTGATTCTTAACATAAATTTTACCTACCTAATTTCTTAATCATCTTCCTAACTGTTTCCATAACTAACATAGAATGATGATTAGCTAACTTAACGTATTTATTAAGATTATTGTCATTTAATTTTTTTTTAGAATTGATTTAATGTGAAATTAATTTTCTTTTGATTTTCCACTATCTGAGAAAGAATAGATGGATGTTTTATATCATTAACTACAATAGTTGATGATATAAACTGAATGCAGATTTTTTTTTTGAAAAGCTTTAATGAAATTGTCATATTTTATAGCATCTTTGTAATCCAAATTTATACCGCTAATACCTATGATGATCGATCCTAATATTCACAGTCAGTAAAAGCACAGTGTGTAAAGTTCAGATCATATGTATACCGATAAGGCGATTCACTATAATTGTAATACGAATAATAATTCTCAGAATAAAAGTCAGGGCCGTACTCAGTTGGATATAATTCGTGCATATTCATTTCACGCATTTTCAAATAATTTTGTGTTAAAGGTAAACCTCTAACAGGTTTACTTAAATGCTTTTCTATCATTTTTACTAATTATTAAAATTATTTTTATTCTCTAAATAAGATGCATTTAATTCTCCGTACAAAAATTCTAATGATTAAATTAAATTGAATGAAATGAAAAATTTATTTGTCACAATTTTTAAACGTTTTTTCAATTGAAATCGGCCGCATACATTGAATTCTTGAACCTAAGGCCTCCTATAAACCACGAATAAAAGCTTGTAGAATTTTTTTTATATAAATTGTAGGTACGTTTTGCCTCTTTGATGATTTCTAGGTACCGATTCATGAAGCGAAATGTAATATATAGAGTGGTTTTGTCTTTTTGATCCTGAAATTATTTAGTAATGTATTTTGAATACCTACTAAATTTTGGGTATGCAATTCGAGTTAATAAATTGCGCGGCAGAACCGGTAATTTTATTTAATTTATCATTGATTAAGAAATTAGGCTATTCACTACCTTCAGCTACTACTTACTTTATAATATAACTTTATAAGCTACTACTTACTTTATAATATAACTTTATAATCTAATTAATTTTAAAATAAATCTCTACTATTTTCTAAAACTAGTCCTCGAACAGCCTAACTTGATGTAGTGCTCTAGGGTATTAGACTTTCACGGATGGAAAATCTTGGAAAGGAAATTAGGACTAAAAAAATATAAACTAGTAAAAGGAAGCAACACAGAACTATTCTATGTACTTACCAATTAATCTGGTTACTTTTTGGGATCGATGTTTTGATATAGCCTCCAGGCCGCAGAAACCGTAGATTCTGGATCCTCGTAGCGATAGCGAGGTCACTATCTATGCCACGTTTTTTGAGGATCCTACCGACTGCGCCAATTACATTTCCCGCAGCCGGAGGCCCCAAAAGAAACTCAGATATACTTAGAAACTACATTTAATGGCTAAAATGAGACTTTTACACCCATGTCTGCACGATGCAGACCGGAGTCAAAGAATGAATTTATACATTTTAATAATTATAAAGACGTAAGCTTGGATGCTAACTAAGGGAAATCGCACCCACATTCTATTCCCGTGCGAACGGCGTATTCAGCAGTTTCGTATGAAGGCAGGGCCGTAACTAGCTGAAGAGTTTGTTTGTTTGTTTGAACGCGCTGATCTCAGGAACTACAGGTCCGATTTGAAAAATTATTCCGGTGTTAGATGAATGCATCGAGGAAGGCTATAGACTATATATCATCACGCTAAGACTAACAGGAGCGGAGTCTCGCGGGTGAAACCGCGAAGCGCAGCTAGTATTTTATAAGCATAAGTAGACATGTTTTAAATGCTAAATGCAGATTTATTACCAATTTGTGTTTATCAGACATACTACACAATTATTTATGTTCACAAATATGGTACGCTGTTTATTGTTTGTAAACGTAATATTTAAAAGCGTTCTTAAGGTAATAAATGAAAATTATTTCTGTTAACAAGGATCACTTAACTCTCTAGAATATGTGCATGTAATAATAATAAGTATTTTTTTTTTAATTTCTTTCAAGAATGATGTAGAGCTTTCTACTTTGGATAGACGTTTACAAATCGGTTATATAGTTTTGTAGCTATTATAAGCACATAAAATAATCAGTTATTTCCACTTTTAAAGCTGCAAGTTAATTAATATGTAAAACCTTATAATAATATATTTTATATACAAACAAAATAATGTATACTCACATGCTATGTAATGGTGGGTACAGACTGGTGAAATGTAACATGCAATGTGTCATGCAATGAAAGAATTCACCGTACACATTGCTGCAATGTATCATGAAAGGTAACAATTTCTCATAGTTTGGACGTCTTGTGCGCGCGAAATGTGCATTTCACGCGCATGCTACGAGCATTACAAGCCGCGCGCGGAGCGATCCGTGATTTGTCAGTTTTTCGAACGAACACAAAGGGGCAAGGAACACGAATACGGGAGGTTCGTAGTGAATGCGCGTTAAGAGCGCGCTATGCGTCCACGCTTGCAGCGAACATGCAATGAAAGGCAGAATTATACATTTCATGTTACGTTTCACCAGTCTGTACCCACCTTAATCTACAAAACTCATATCACGAAACAATAATGTGTGACAACAAAGATTTGAAATATCGAATTCTGTCCCGACCGGACCCATCAGATTGTCATCTGTTAATGACGTGGGGACCGTCCCTTAGTGAGACATGGGACATTGACCGAGTTTTCTTTAAAAGGGTTTCTTTAGTGAGGTGTCAAGTTATGAATTTGGAAAAGTGATTGATTTTAGGATGTATTAGCAATTGTAAATTGCATGTTGCAAATTTTGTCTTATTCTTTAATAATTGAATGTCATGCAAAATTGAAATGAGCTAATTTTGAGCATGGTAACAAATCAATGTATAAAAAATGATAAATAATTAAATCGAAGAATTATTAAAGTTCAATATTGAGATTTATTGATATGTAAAAATCTTAATAAATTTTTAAACCATAACTAAATGTAGCTGCTTTCTAACAATAACACGAAAAAGCTCAAAAAATTTAAACATAATATGCAAACTCTATTTCTATTTTTCATGTAACATATCTTACATAAAAATGTAATATTATTTATTTAGGGCTGATTTTTCAATATTCGTCGAATAATGTATAAAACTACAATTTTAAAAACGTATTCTAATTGCCCGTATTTGACAGTTTACGTGACATTTTAATATTATCGTGTAGTACTTTATTGGACGGATAAGTTTTATCTTGATAGAAAAATCGGCCCTTAATTTTTATTAAGGGCCGATTTACGAATTAGTGTAATAAATACGACGAATTTAGTGGTATTTTTACCACTAAATTCGTCACAACACTCAGATTTCTAATAAATTCAATGTCAAAGGAATGTCCGATATTTTCAATCGTGTCGTAACCATGTCGCCCCCGTATCGTCCCCGTGTCGTCCCCGTGTCCCCTACAAAATTGGGAAGGGTCATCTGTACCAAGATATTTACAAGATTGACATGAATACATTATTGTATTGTTCATTTTGAACGATTTGGGGTTTTCTTTGTATGTTTGTCAATCAAAAGCTTGTTGTGATGTTATTGTAAATGTTTAAGTTGTTTTTGAGTTGGATAAATGATATTTGGTTAAAGTTATGTTTATACCAATTTTTGTATCTATGTTGAACCTAAATATGAATATAAGAATGCTAAACAGTGTTTAATTCTTTTTTCTACTATTAGCCATATATTTCATCATCATCATTATATTATACGTTCCCACTGCTGGGACACGGGCCTCCTATGAGGGTACATTCTATAATCCACCACGCGGGCCTAATGTGGGTTAGCCATATATTTATATCATCTGTATCTAATTACATTAACATGTATTAGTTAAAAACATGTACAAACATACACCATGTTTTATATTAGTACCAATTACATATTAAAGTGAGGATACGGAAACTATCGACATCGATGTTTTGCGGTCGACGGTAGCGTTAACTTTGCATTATTAATGATTCATTTAGTTCACACTAACCAGGCGGCTCTCTCGAACCCTTTGGTTTTGGCTAGTGATGGGGTCGTTATCGATAACTTGAATGTTAAATGGATATTGAAATTTGTTTGCAAGAAATATGGTTTAAGTCAAAATTTGATACGAGAGAAACTATGCCAGGCATAAACAGTCAATTCTAACACTTTTAATTCAGATTTTGTATAATTGATAGAAAAAATCTATTGTTCATCTATTTCCTATTTCGTTTATAACTTAAATCTTGCCACTTACATACAATTTGTATTATTATAATATGTAGGTCAAAGCTATAACCACAACAAATATTTTTAATGATTTAATCGTAGGCTACTTCGTTATTAGTCCATCAGTATTGTTATTTCACAAATTAAAACACATTATCACAAAAAATAGTATCTATGTCACTGAGGAATAATTTTATACAAGTAACGTACTAGTATTCCTAAAAACAATATTAATATCCGAATATCCAATCCTATCGATACGTACACATCACTATCATTGTTTAGAGAGTGCAATCGGCGATCTGATTAATAGTGCTCGCTTGAAATGTTTAATCTTGCCGTGATTCCCCTCGTCTCGGTTACACTAACACTACATTATGCATCAAGCATCGATTGTGTTGCGAACATCACTAGTTTGTTGTTCCTTATTTGCTGAACAGAATTGTCAATGTTACTAATAAACGACTGTATCTTTTGATTGCGTTTACTTATACGTTTGATTTTTTTCACAGCTTCAAGGGACCGTAGACTTGAGTATTCAATATAAATTTCAGCTTGATACCTCCACGGGTTCCTAAGAAAAAGAGTCTTGAAAGACAGACAGACAACAAAGTGATTCTATAAGGGTTCCGTTTTTTCATTTTGAGGTTCGGAACCCTAAAACAGCGTAAATAAGGGCTTAAAAATATGACTTACTAACAAAATAACAAAGGAAGTGAATCGTAAGAAAGACAAACGCAAATTTGGTGTAAGTGTGAAATCAAGTGTATAATTAGGACAAATATTGGGCCAAGGCTTCGAACAAAGAAAACAGTGGTAGGGGCGTCTTACAGCGGCGGGGCGGTAAAATGCTGCTGCTGATAGATTTGGATATTAGGAAAAAGTAAAGATCAATGATAATACATAATATTATTAATATAATATGTGACCAAAGTGGTTTTTTATAATATTAATAATTATTTATAATATTGTATACCTATTACTAGAAATTCAACAGTCTTTCGACAACACGTAGAGTGGTGAAACACACATTCAAAGAAACGTTTATTTTTATTTTTGATACGTTTATCTATGTATGCAAACTACGAGTTTTATCGAAACTCTATGTTAAGTTTTTCTTAACTTTATGACGCTTTGTGTGTGAGAAAATTTACAATTAAAAAGTAATGAGATCACTTGAAGTCGGAGTAGTCTACGACTACGGAAATTATGCATTCATTTAAAAAAAATCCACTTATTATCTACTCAATTATTATTTCAAAAGATATCAAGCGGCATTTTACCGCTCTCAAACAATATGATCCCCAAATCCCCATGTTTGCCTTCCGATCTTACAAGAGGAACGTGTTTTACAGATTTTCGATGTTTTCAGCGATCGCTTAGGGTTTCGTGTTTGTTCTGATTGTTTGAGAATTTCCAGATTTTCCAGCAGAGTTGATTAATTAGCTATAATTGTCTATCTATTTAATGGATCTTTCTGGAATTAATGAATTATGTATTCGTATTTATATAAGTTTGTTTTGTTAATAGTACGTTATAAGTCGAGTTTGACTATAGATTTCAGTTTTTTAAAGTTTATTTAACGTACTTTTATTAATATTTTTCATATATGTATTAGGTATGTATAATAATCATGTAGTTTGTCTTTATTCATGTCATATCCTTAGCGAAGATTTCTTTCCACGAATTTGTTATGAAATATATTCAAATAATAAATAATAAATTTTCACGATCTAAATCTCAAAACCAGCTCTACCGCTGAGTAATATCCAAATACTGATATATTGCAAAAAATCTAATACACCCGTCCGTTTGTCACAAAATTTCAATATCGTACCTTCAGAAGCACTCCGAACAAAATATTTGAATATTATGATTTATGACTACTTTACCGACTAACCAATTTATCTAGACCTCAACCTCAAAACTATCATCTAAGAATGAGAGATCAAAATATTTTGGATGGTATAGCGTAGTGGATAAAATCGTCCAGTATAAGTTGAGCCATAAGTCCCAAGATATAGTTTGTAAGGAGGGGTCATGTTATCTTGGTCATTTCCCCTAAAGGTGCATGCCAAATAGTGGGACGTCATTTTTGTTGCAATAAATCTCTGAGTTAATATGATACCACACCCCGGACACTCCATACAAAATGATCGTTTTGACAGTCACACTGTAGAGACTGCAAATGTGTGTGTTAACGCTTTATGGTTGGCACATTTGTGACTAGCGTAAAAAAAAATTCGCGTTTTTCTGATGAAATACATCCGTAAACAGCACAATATCTAACCATTTTCTACGAAAAACGATAATCACAAATCCAAAATAATAAAATTACTTTAAGTCAATTTGATTAATGTTGTCAATCTTCGTTGCGTATCGTCCTTGCAGAAAAATATGGCCCATTTTATGTCTGATCGCGCGGGGGTGAGGTAAGTTTAATTTTGGCGGGAGGCGGAGAGTGTCCGTTCTGTAGCGTTTAGCTACTATTATGTATTCTGTGATGATACAGTCAATAGGATTTGGGGATGTATGTGTACGTCAGTTTTTTTCTTATTTTTTTGATATGTTTGTTTAGACAATTTTTGAAAATATTTTTTTGTGTATTTTGTAGTTTAAATGTACCTATATGTTATACGTAGACTTAAAACTTAGTATGTGTTGCACAAAATATTAATGAAAGTATTCATAATTTTGTTATTATTATGTCACATCAAATTAAATAATTTCCATGTTTAGACAAGAGAAATATTATACAATAATTATAATAGCATGCGGTAGAATTTTAGAACATGTTTTTTTAATGGAGTATAGTATTAAATTGTTCTTCTACTATCTTCATTCCAAATAACATCTCAATCGGTGTTGTGATTTGATATGATAGCGTAACAGACAGACAGACCATCACATTTATAATATTTATATTAAATTTATATATTCTTTATATTCTTTTTTTTATATTCTTTTTTTATATCAACATAAGTATTATAAATATACAATACGAGAAACACGCATTATTTATTAGGTGAGAAATACTTTGATAAATCGCCACTTCGCGTAGGGTAAGATTTTAAGGGTTGAAATTGTCGAATATTATGCTCGTACGTGCGACATAGTAATGTATTCCTTTAGATATATTTGAGAATAAATATTTTTAACCAACACTATAAAATGATGATGCTATTAAGGCATATTGTTACGTTGTAGAGTCATTTGGAGATTTACGCATTATATTCATGATTTCAGGACGGTATTCATTCGCAATATATAATTATATGTCGACTTTTATATTACTCTTCTAAAAACTGCTGTAACTATTTCTGTAACATTTTTCTGTTGTCTAGGCAGAACAATGATTCTTGGGTCTGCTATTCCCTATAAAATTATGAACTGACCAAATACGACCTACACCAAAGGAGGAAAGATTATTAGATATATCAATATTAATATTTATTATCTGTTTTGATTATTTATTCAAATGAATATTCTTTAACACGTTCCCTGCGGCACAGATATATCTGTACTTTCCATTACTGCGTTACGGGTCGTTTTAAACCTTGTCCTATACCAGATATTGTAGCGGCACGAGGCATATTAAACCCCACCGCCCGTAGGAGACCAAAATCCTTTTTTTGGCGCCAAATAAGACAAAGTGTGCGGCTTTTGTCGTGATTATTATTAACAATGAGTTCATTAACCTAAATCTACCGCCGCCCGTGGTTAGATTAGTTAGTTTAGATTCTATGGGTAAAATAAAATGTGGGGTCTGATGTACCCCATACCGCACTGAACAATAGCAGTTTTTCATATAATTTAGTGATGGGAAAAGAAATATCGATTTTATTTAATTGTATTTATTTATCAAACTTATGGATGTTTTTCATTCCCCTTACTTCATTAAAACAGGCCAAACAATAATATCGATTTTATTTAATTGTATTTATTTATCAAACTTATGGATGTTTTTCATTCCCCTTACTTCATTAAAACAGGCCAAACAATAATATTGTTTGCAACCAGTGCATTCTGTGAGAATTTTCTTTACTTTTTTGTCGGCCTCACGACTTGTTAAGAAGGTGCGGAGTTTTTCGTAACATCCTACACATCTCCTCTTCTTTGATCCCTTTAAGAGATGATGTGCCTTGTTTGTTGGCTTGTTGACTTGGGCAAGAGTTAAATTTTGATGAGCCATACACCGATTGCCGGGTGTTTTGGATTTGCCGCTAGTTGATTCAATGAACAAACACACTAATAGTAATCATGATTATCAACCTATTTGAAGAAAGTTACTCAACATGTCACATTCACGTTTCTATTAACGATATTTATTATAACGAGTAGTTAGGATGTTTGAAAATTACCTGTATCCACATTCAAGTCCTTCTTTGTAAAAGCTTCAATAAGTTGTTCCACAAAATTAGTCTCGAATGCGTTGCACAACACTAACCGCGTGAAGCTAGCTTAGGGTGCGGTACGAGGTGCGCGGTGGTACGAGGTGTTCGCAACCTCGTTCCGCACTGTGTTAGAATTTTTATTTGTTCAGTGCGGCACGAGGTCTAAGAAACCCGGTATTAAGGTCGGTATACCATTGAACTAGGAATCAATAGCACATCTCAGATATATAGATATCACTTTCCTACACTGAACCAGATGGAAGTTATGCCTCCCGCACGACAGAGAAGTTTAAGTTTTTTCCTACCGCTATAACGACGAGACACGGACAGGGTGTTTCAAGCCCTGTTTCGCAGCTAACGTGTTAAGCCTATTCTCTCATAAAAACTAACACAGCATTGTAAATTAAACACAATACAAAATAATCACAAACCAAATATATCAGTATAATGTTATACATCATCAAACATACACGCGAATCGTACAATCCGTATGTATGTATGTGTGTATGTATGTACATTAAATCCCCGTATCTGCGGCTGCCAACGTCGCGATTTATTTTAACACATTTTGTTTATAAATGATATAATGCGATACTACGCGTTTCGCGGGAACGAATACGTTCGGTAATTGTATGGAACTGTTAAAACACACAAATCGTATAAATGTTCAATACACTTTAGAAGCAGAGAATATGCAACTTTTAAGAATTGAGTTGATTTATCGCTGTCCGTATAGCTGTAAATGTATTATTTCTATTCATTCTAATATAAAAACTATCGTAGTAAAATAAATTGTATCATCACTCTCATTATCATCATAACAATTTATAAAATGCATATTATTAACTGGATGAATTTTCAAATATGAAACTAGATACCGCACTAATTAAATCTGTTGAATAGTTACACCTTTTAAGTTCAGTCTTTTGATTCTTTACTCATACAAAAATCTATAGAAAGTGATCTAAGTATCTATAAATACCTGCACGTGACACTCAATTGATGTAATAAGTTAAATCAATCTTTCGGTATATTTTCTTCGACTTCTTAAAATAAGTAAATATTTTAAAACAGAAAAAGTCTTAACGTTTTAACAGCTCCATATAAATACTATTCACAGGGTGTTAAGAATCCTCACGTACATTTTCTCGCATGTTTATACAGAACATTTATTCTTACAGCTCCCCCCTCCCTGCCACAATCTTTGTTTACCCCTCTCAGATCAATTGGGAGTTTAATTGGATTTAAATTTAATTGTAGTATGTGTATTGTGTATGGAGAATATATGGTTTAAATATGTTAAAATATTAATTAAATGAAATGAAAAATTCTTTATTGCACACTAAATACAGGATTAGAAACTAAGAGCTATACAAGTGCTATACAACATGTACATATGTGTCTTATCGCTGTAAGCGATTTCTGCCAGACAACAGATTAAATGTATGGGAGATATAAAATTGTAGCAAAAGAGGTACTTAACGGGTGCAGAAATTAGTCGCTATAATGAACGAGAATGCGCTTATTTTCATTTTTTCTAGTTCCTGTTTACTCTCCTATAGAAGCAATGATCTTTCTTAGATAGAATGAGATTCATTACCAGTAATTTTTGTAAATTATCTTTCGACACGCAGTTTCTTTTGTCGAAATAAGAATCTTCATAATATCTTCCATTTTCTCAAACAGTCATCCATATTTTAAAAGTTGCTCAGAACTGACATAAAAAATACTTAGACATGAAATCAGTAATTTACTATCATTTTACTGTTTAAGTGTACCTTCTTACCTTTTACCGCCTCCTCTGGTACAGTGGTTGACGAGTGAGCGTAGCACCGAGGGGTCCTGGGTTCTATTCCCGGTGGGACGAAGAAAAAAAATGTCTTGGTCTGGTGACACAGAAGGCTGATCACCTACTTGTTCCTAAATAAAATCGATCAGTGTAACAGATGTATAATGCATCTGCCCCTTACCCGACTAGGGGACATGGGACTTAACTTTTTTTCTTACCTTTTAACGAATTATATTTTCTCAAATTCCATTTCTCATAAGTGAGCATATACGCAAAGCTAGTGACAAATAAACTAAGCAAATGTCTGTCCATCAACGACCTACAATTTGCGAGGAAATATACGCAAAATTTAACCTTACCTGCGTTCGAAGTAATTATAGAGTAGGGTAAGATTGTCCATTCTGGTGTACCACTGTCCAGTGTTCGAGAAATTCTATTTAGGCAATATTTAGCTATCTCAATATATAGTCACTTACCCTGGCACTGCCTGGATTGAGTCGCTTTTATGACAAAAACTTGTATTTTTAAATCTAACTAGCTCCTCGCTCTGACCAGCTTTTTTGTAGTTATTTTTTTATCAGGTATTTACCTAAACCAGGCAGAGACGAATCCAATGAAAATTTTATTAAAATCGGTGCAGCAATTCTTAAGTTAAAACTCAACATTTAAGTGGTGTAAATAAGACGAATTCATTTATTAAAATGGCTATGTTATTCTGCTACAAAAGTTGTACCATGGTAAAGTTGCATCTATCTATCTCATGTGAATGAAACCGCGGATTGGAGCTAATATTTATATCGTATTTATTTCAATAAATTAATAATAAATAAATTATACAAGAAGATGCAAGTATGGTCATAATATCATATACTACAAAATTCTTTGATATTACAATAATTTTCGACGAAGAAATTCGGGGTAAATGTTTGTATAGTATCCAAACTATTCCTTTACAAAGTCACTGGACTTTGCCAAAGCAACGCGACGCTACGGGCAATACTAGGTGGTATTTGATACCAAAGGTTAGATGTTCTTGTTAAGGGTAGCGTATTTGATATGATTATAATTAAGGTGAGTTTCTTATAGTATACATTAGCAAGCTATAGCGCGTGTATAATATTATGTTCTTGTGAGCGTATATTTGAACGTTCACCTCTTTTTCTTATCTTACACTATCAGTATAACCTCTAAGGTGAGATTTTTTTATCTATTAGTCATCACATCTGTATGTCATACACATCTGAAATTCTTAATTATCGCAATGAAATAGTGTGTCATTTAAGCCTATCACGTTGGAATGAAAATATTACATACAATTTTTAACAAGTTTTAAAAAAAATACTAAGATCCAAACATTTATTAAGAGTACAAAAATAATTAATTATTATCCGTCATTTACTAAGGTGAGCTTCATTTCAAAATACATTTTAACGATCAGAATAACACAATAACACCGGTTCTTGTTTTTATTCCAGTGTAATTTAGTTAATAGTTGATTATTGATAGTATTAAATGTGCTTAAGTTACTGTAAGTGCTCTCAACGTTATGTGAAGTATCGCTCAATGTCCGCGGCCGACAAAGAAGTTGGCCACACATCACTTAGCATAATAGTGGGATCAAACGAGCATAGACTTAAGTAAATATAGAGCGTATAATATTATTATAAAACATTTACATTTAGAAACATTTAAAATTTAGATTCTCGATTTAACTCGAAATCTATCGATACGATTTTTTTTAATTATTTTGTTAGCAGGAAGTTACGATATTCCTTAGTGATAAATGTTACTTTATTTTGTTGTTATCCTGTGTCAATCCGTATATCAAAATATAAAGTAAAAAAAAATAAAGTTAGAAACAATAATGATGTCTGCAGGAATCAATAATTGATGAAAATGTGGTTAAAAAGAACATTTTACCGAAGTTTTTACTGCAAGGAAGAAGCAACATGCTCTACTTTAATTAACAAAATTTTGAAATTCACTCATTCAAGTTTAATGATTAATTCATGGGTGTTAAAATAATATTAAACACGTCTAAAACATCTTAACTCTACAACAGCCGGAGGCATATATTCGTACCCAAGTCTTCACAAAGCTGATACGTGCCAACTTTAGTTATCTATTAACTATACCTGAACCCTGGATTTGCTTGTACGTTAATGAGATATAATGGCTATATACAGAGACCAAAAAAGGAGGTTTAAAATCGTTATTTTTCTTGTAGAAACTATAACTTTAATGTTTGTGGTAGTTTATATTTGTCTGTTAACGAAAAACTCAAAAACTACGTCTCCGATTTTTATAGTGTTTTCACCAGTGGATAGCACGGTTATTGAGGTTTTAGTACTTACTTGTAACATTTATTAAGTTTTAGTTAAGCCACAAGAAGCTATTAGCTTGTAAATTATATTTTTTTAAATATTTTTGTGAATTTACAAAAGTGTAATTTGGAAAATAACAACATTGTAAGTACACAGAGAAAATGTGATAATCACATCGGAAAATTATTATAAAGTAAGGAAAATAAGACATTATTATTTCTTGCCGGTTCTTCTCCGTAGATACCTACTGCTTTCCGAATCGGTGGTAAATGTTAAAAATGTGTAATGACGTTTCAAAAGTGCTTCTATAAGAAGTCTAATTGAATAAATAAATGTTTGAGTTTGAGTTTGAACATCTTCCCTCAAAACTCATACAAGTATTTACAACTAAGGTGATTGAACCTAGAACAAATCACTTACCACTGAACCATTGGTCATAAAATAACATTATATGCCCTTAGCAAAACTTTGATCATATATTTATTGATTGGTTACGATTATTGCTCATAAGTTGTAGATAATGTATGAAATCTGTAATGTAAGAGGAAGACCACAATGCATATTCTTTGACTATTACCCGCCCGCGGCTTTGCATGTGCTATCGATATATGTAATTATAGAAATGGTTTAAAATTACTAGACGATGCTGAAAATACATACCCAAATGTATATTATAAATAGTATTTATACTTCCTGGGATATAATAGTAAGGAAATGCTTTATATAGAAATAAATAAAGGTATGGGAAGATACTTTTGATTTCATTTGTACTTAATTGATAAGCGAATCATTTTATTAAATCTATACTAATATTATAAAGATGAAGAGTTTGTTTGTTTGTTTGATCGCGCTAATCTCAGAAACTACTTTTAGTGATAGCCCATTTATCGAGGAAGGCTATTAATAGGCTATGTATCATCAGGCTAAGACCAACAGGAACGGAGTAATGCGGGTAAAACCGCGGGGCACAGCTAGTAAATTATATTATACAACCAAAATATAATATTACAATCAAACGAAATTAATTAATACAATTATTAAATCGTAAAAATAATTCTACACTACATTTTAAATGTTACATTTAACAGTTTACCATACAAACATACAAACTATAATCGAATCTAAAACCAAGTTTATTTAAAACCCACAAAAAGCCCCAAATTGTCGCAAATCTCTCAACTCCTGTTACTGATCGATTATTCAACGTTTTAGGGTTCCGTAGTAAATTACTAATTACTACGTCATTCGGTTGATTAACTTTAAGTGATGTTTAACTTGCGTTCAAATGCTATTTAATAGTTAATTATTAGAGGAATAAATACTATGTTTTTGGTGTATTTGAATAAATAGAGTATGTAGAGATGGATATTACAGACTAGCTTCCGCCCGCGGCTTCGCCCGCGTGGTGTTTTGATAAAAGGTAGCCTATGTTCTTTCTCAGGGTCTAAAGATTGTCTGTGCCAAATTTCATCAAAATCGGTTGAGAGGTTTAAGCGGGAAAGCGTAACAAACAGACAGACAGAGTTACTTTCGCATTTATAATATTAGTAGGGATTATATTGTTTTGAATAGGATGTATTAAAATTATAATTCATTTTAATGTAAGATTGTTTGTGGACTAGTAGTAATAATATCTATTATAATAGGCATAATAACTGATAGGTTTTAAGCATAATGGATATAATTAGTATAATTTAATGCCTCATTAGGTATCACAGATACTATTTCATTTTTGTAAGTAATAATTGATTAGTTTTCATCAAATAAATAAGGATTGAACAAAATATGAAGTTTAGCATAAAAAAGATTTTAAAAGTTTTAGAGCATATTCCGAATCCTAATTCCAACCATTAGGTATATATACTACAAAAACGTCTTAAATTGAACACAAAATATAATTGCTCCGCCTTACAAATTTTCCTTACTCACACATTAAACAACTTAACAACTTCTTAACATACGCTAAACAAAAATAAACAGCATTACAAACCAGTAAAAAGTTAAAATCTTCACCACAAAAAGTTAACGTATTGCAAAATGCTGAACGATTAATAGTGAATGAACACAATTTTCCGAACACCTGATCTATCCGGGAACGGGCCGGGCCGGCTTCGATATTATACTGAAAAACGATGCTAGGGCTGTCACTTGCAAAGTAATAATTAATATTTTTTTAAAGAATTATTTCGTTCTTTCAGGTGAGCATTTTAAACTGTGTGTACACTTCACAGTTCTGAATATAAGTATTGCTATATTGTAAAGTAAGGATTAAAAATGTTCTGTTAATTTACTTTGCGTAGAGTTTTTACTGCTTACTTTACAGCTATTTAGTTGGGTCTGTTTGTTACATTTATTGCACAATAAAATAGTTGGTATACATAATTATTATATACAAATGAATTCAATGTGCGTCGACCCTCTTTTAGATTTTGTTATCGACTTCTTAAAAAAAAAACAATTAAATGCGTCTCGCTTTTCATTATTATCTATCTTCCCGATAAGTACTTACGTCTAGTAATGACTATTGACTACGATTTGTTGTCTACGAATCGAAACCCATGTTATTAAAGTTCTTAGCACTACAAATTGTGTACATATAAATACATAAATGTCAATTAATTTCAAACCGATCAAAGTGCCAACCCTGAAACTAAATCCAATACCACCTGTTGCGTCGAACATTCGATATCCTTGTGATGGAGAGGGATGGGAATATGGGAAATGAGGGGGAGGGAGCAGGACAGGACACGAGGGTCCCACTTGAACACACGTTTCAATGGCTTCAGTAATCTATAAGAATAGGTTTGAACTGTTCGGTTTTACACGTGGAAGTGACTCTACTTTCATGATTTTCAGTTATTATAAAACTTATGTATACATGCTTCTGTTTCACTAATCGATTTACTTTAAGGATAAATAGTTGATCAACTTTCTGTGTGTAATCTAACCCTTTATCTCTTTGAATAGCCAAGTGCATGTTAATAAAGCTCGAAGACGTTTTGACTAGCGAACTATTATGTAATTGCAATTAGCAAGAAGATACTTACAATCTTCAAAGAAAGAATTTAGGTATTTAAATTATGTCAAAATAAAATTCAATATTAAAAAATAATTAGAATGAAGTCATTTTCCTTTATAATATTATGTACAAGTATGTACATATCTCTCGAATTTAAATTTTAGAAGCCATATCGTTTAAACTCTATTGAATTTAGAAATATAAATAGCTAGGATAGTTAGCCAATCTTATTAACAAACTAAAAAATACAAGTAAAGTACTCTTCACATGAATTCCGTAACGCTACGAACAAAAAGGCTCCTATCGATAGCTGATACGGGACTTTCCCGGGACCAGGTGATTACCGGCTTTTCGCACCCCGGGGAAAATTTTCCCATGATCGATTTGAATTGCTAAGCGGTTTCCCGGTTTAATTGAAAAAACGTTTACACTCCAGTCAATTGAGGCAGTTTTTTGTTATCGGTTTTCCATGATTCGTCGGATTAAGCAGTGGATTGTTTTCAATCTCTTAATGGGAGAGTGGATTTTTTGTTGGGAAATATTGAATGGTGGCATTATTGACTGTAAATTCGGGCACAATGTCGGGTACACTTTATTTTAAGTGGAAAAACTACTGTATAATGCTCCGATTTTCTATATAAAATCTTAAAGATGAGTCATTCATGGGCTAAAACTGATATTAAAAAAAACATTTGCACATCTCTAGCTAATAAATATATAATCCATACTAATATTATAAATGCGAAAGTAACTCTGTCTGTCTGTCTGTCTGTTACTCAATCACGCCTAAACTACTGAACCAATTTTCATGAAATTTGGTATGGAGATATTTTGATACCCGAGAAAGGACATAGGCTACTTTTTATCCCGGGAAAATGACGCAATCCCGGAAATACCACGGGAACGGGAACTATGCGGGTTTTTCTTTGACTGCGCGGGCGAAGCCGCGGGCGGAAACCTAGTGTATTATAATTGTTTAGTTACCTATATTTTAATTTTGCTTTTGTCTAAGGTCAGCCAGCTTATCTTATTTCAGTTGTTTGTGATATTCATAACTTATGATAAAATATTGCAAATAAAACATAAACACACACCTGAACCATAGTAGCTTTTCATTTTTATCGGTTGATGTTCTATTTTTCTGAACTATTAAAACTGTGCTATTTATTTCTAGTATTTATTTTATTATATTTGCCCGTTTGCTTCGGTACTTTGATCAAAAAATATAGCCCATGTTATTCTGTAAAATAGTAACTCTCTTACAGTAAGATCATTGCAAAATCGATCGAATAGTTTTGGAGTTAAGTAAACAATCACAACAACAACCAAATCTTTATAACCTAGTATGTATACCGTGATATAGTATGAATATTACAGTAAATATATTTTTTTCATAACTGTCCAATATTTACACAGAACTGTAATACATAACGCATCAATCCGAACACGAAAAGTTCCATTCAGGTCGTTATCTAGCAATAACAATTATAAGCCGAACCAAAATTGAGGACGAGAACAAACGATTTGCTATATTAACCGTGAAATGAACGGTTACGTGGCCGCCTGTCACACCAACGTGTAACAGGTACATTGATTGGTGTAACAAGCGCTTGATTTATTGTGCATTTTTTATATTTGTTTGTAAAGATGATCCTGAGATTTATAATATAAATGACAAACATCTGCATGAAAGTAAATATATATATGCTGACTTACAGAGACGTATTTAATTATAAATGTTATATATTAAAAAGTACATGTTTTAATCAATCTACAAAATACGCACTTACGTGTCACACGTGTCCCGCCGGAAGATCAAGTTAAAAGTTACCTAAGTAGTACAATTATTATTATACCATACAATATACCAAATATAACATCCTATCAAAAATTCTAATTATTACTTCTGAGTTCTGAACTAATATACAATGAACAAATGTATTAATATAAGTGTAGTATTCATCATACATGATTGAATAATCTTCTTTGAAAGAAACTAGAGTGTTTTGTTTCGTTACGAAGATGGGCGCCGGATGATGGAACGGGGACATAATCCATCATCCGGTGCGGAGAGGCGGCGTGAGAAGTGTTCCGTTCACGCCGCCCCCCCAGGAAGGTAGAGCTTGCGGCCTCCCGCCACAGCTCTAAGTCGCGTTGGGCCTAGAGATAGGCTGCCGCTGACGGGTCTGCGGATGCGTTCTAACGAATACCCGCGGCTCCGTCAATACAGCGGCACGGTGGAACACAGTGGAGTTTAGTCGGTAGGTCCCTGCATTCTGCAGGGTGAGTCCGACATAACCCAGGGCCCTTTCCCCGAGCGCTCTGGGTATGCCTAAATGCATTCTCCACTTAAAAAAAAAAAAAAAAAAAAAAAAAATTACTGCTCGGTGTAACACAAAATAATAGCCAAAGCGAAAAAACGCTTCAAACGCTGTCCCTTCAAGGAGCATTGAAGCCACGAGCGACCGAAAATTAAATAATGTAAAAATATAACCGCCTCTTCTCTTGAACAGATGAAATTTGATTAAAAAATCACGATTATTACTTTGCCCCCTTGCGGTTTCGAACCACGCGTATTTGTTACTTAATTCCCGTTGTTATGCAAAAGTAAACTTTAATATAACGGGTTAGGAGTGTATTTTTTGCGTAGGGGGTAAAGTTATATTGGTCGGTATGAGTCGATGCCGTTCCCCACCCTTTATTCACCCCCTTTCAATAATTTTTCATCGTTGTGATCCAGTCTTTGTGATTCGCTCTAAGATTAACAAAGTTTTAAATTAAAATCGGCTATAACAAATATCGGAATGTTTGTAGGTTGCTGTTTGTTCTTTGCTTTGATATAATATTTTTGTGATATTATATAATTTTTTAATATAGAAATGACAACAGAGATAGATTGTTTGATGAGTTTAAAAAGAACCTAGATTCTTAGACTTGAACTAAATAATTGTTTGAAACTTACACCAAGTTTTCCCTTATTTTAAGTAATTAATGTAAGTCAATACAACAAGTACTTATAATTAATAATAATCCAATTATTATATTATACAATAATATATTTGACATAATTATTATTCTTGTATTATTAAAATTACTGAACAACATTTCAACACAAGCAAAATTAATAAAAAACTTTCATTTTGGTTGTACCAAAATATAATTTGTGTTCAATCTCAAAATTCTATTATTTCACATTTCAACATCTAACCTTTTTTCAAGTCGGCTAAAAACTATCACACGTCTCTAATACAGCGGTGTTATTTGTCATACAACTATGACGTCACAACCCTTTGAGGTTGCGTGATGACGTATGACCGATGCGCTCTAAAATTACTATGACAATACTTAGCGATAAAAATACTTTTGTGAATGTATTTTTTCATATTATGTATGTATATTTTAGAATTTTGTATAAAGGTCGGAGTAAAGACTATCTATCTATTTAATTGTTTTAATAGTGGTAAATAATCTCTCATTTACCGCATTTTAAAATTTCATTACTAAAAACTCTACCAATTGAGAAAATATTGTTATTTTATATATTCAATTGCAATTTAGACGTTTCAAGAATTCAAGTTTATACAGGTAGTAAAAACTATAACTGTCCAAATAGAAAACAGAATAAGCTGAATGTTACTTTCTTAACCCGGCGTCATTGTGGTAGAAAACAGATACGCGAACGTTGAGGTGGGTCAATATTACCCAAATATTTTATAGTTGTTATTTTTAAACTTTTTAAGAAAATTAGTATTCTGTGTTATTATTATAGGTTATAGGTATTCTGGTATTGATAATATAAAATAAAAATAATAATTAACCAACGTTTTATTCACTTTAATCAACTTTGACATAAACTCATAAAAATAGGAACAAAATATAGACCTCTTACGTTTTGATGTCATTCCTACGCTAATAACCAGTAATTTTGGTTACAAATACCATTTTTATAAACTTAAGTCTAATATATTAGAACAAAACTTTAACAAAGCTAATTAGAATCTTCGTTGTAAATGAAATCAATACAGAAAGCCATGATGCGTTCAGGACAAATAAATTTAGGGCAAGCTTGACAAAAATGTTTTGTTTTACTATTTTTATTTCCGGACACACTTAACATCTTTTGCGGGAATTGCAGGTGGCTCCTCTGATGATCCACCAATAAATTCTCTGATTCTTTTGCCCATTTGTCATTGCTATCGATCAATTCCTGGCGAATTTTCAAATGTTCTAAGACCAGAGCAAGACCTAAGTTTTTCAAAAAATTACGTCGCTTATCGTTTGGTTTGTTTTTATTTATGCGACGTATTATAAGCGCATTAATTCCTGTGTGTCCAACATGGCATAAAAATTGTCAGGGGCCACCTTTTGGAGTTACGACTCACATCATATGAGGCGCAAAGTTCATCAGCGACGTCAACCCCATATTTAGTTTTATTGTAAAAGGTATTGAATTCGGGTTTTCGCTTTTCTCCGCTTGAAACACACTCTGCACTCTAACATGATCCTCTTCTTCTACTTCATCATCATAATAAGGCAAGTCTGAGTCAGACAAGAGTCTAAACCCGCCATGATACGTGATATTTTCTATTCTATCCGTTTATAGTACCTATTTTATAATAAGTACCTGTTGGACAAACAAAAACATTAAATTCACAGAAACAAGCAAAAAAAATGTTTGCAGACACCAAGAAATCATACACAACAGTAAAAATCGATAACTTAGCCATGGCGCGAAATTGTTACATCAATTGTGAGGATGGGTCATATTTACCTTTTTCGAAAATACACGCGTGTAGCTCCCAGTACACTCGACGTCGAAAGGATTTCACTTCCAAAACGTTTAATGTACATTATTAGCTCCAGCTACTACAAAGAACAGCACAATCGTGCACGTAATTACAAAGATATTGTAAATTATAAACAAGCCGGGTCATTTTGACCCAACCTCAATGACGCCGGGTTAATTTATCTACATTCTTCTCGAAATCACATCTCGTTGTAAATAATATACCAAGAGCATACCTACGTAATACTTTTTAAAATGTATGAATATAAGAAAATACATAATAATGAATAGGTTTGTAACGCAAGCTCTAAATCGAACAATATTTTATTTTACAAAACAACAACAACAATCCTTTTACAAAAAATAAACAACAACAGTTACTTCAACCGAAATTCGACACATATCATTAAAACACCAAAATAAATAGGTGATAAAAATCGATGGCGAAAAAGCAGGAAATATGAAAAATGTCTACGCAATAAAGGGGAGTTCTAAAGTGCGATTGTCAATATAAAGTGCCGGTATAATATGGAGCCTGCTGTGAAACTTCCTGTTTCTAAATATGCAAAGGGAGATATACTAACATATTTTGGTTCGTCTGGGAGGATACGGCGATATATATATATATTATTGAATATTGACTGTCAATACATTTATTATTATAAATATTTTAAACGCGATTTATTCATTTTATTATTATCCCGACGTTTCGAACACTTTACATTTATGAAAGTTTGCAGAAAATAACAAAGTTTTGAAGTTAAGAACCATGATCCCTTCTTTCTTATGTATTTATTTTTGCTAAGCTCTTTTTTGCAATTTTTTCATTCATCTAGGACGAATTATTATGGTCCTAGACTCGATGCTTCATTGTTATTTTCAACCAACTTCAAATAAAGTGGTTTTCGACTGTATTTTTTCTTAAGAAAAAGAAAAGATATTCACTAGGAGCTTTTTCAGTAAATATTCGAGCTATGTATTTTTAAACAAGTCACTCTTCAACAACTACCAAAATAACATAATATAAGAAATAACAGCTTTTAACTATGGTTTTTACCGCTAAAACAAATCCGTTACCTTCAATTCGTAAATAGACAAAAAAATGTGTTTATCGCAAAGTTTATTGTCCGTTTAATAAGAAGAAATAATATAAAAGTTAACGTCACATGTTCAAATGTTTTTGGTAATTTTTACTGGCTGTTTGAATTTCTTGGAGGTAATTTAGATAATATCACAAAAAATTCTCGTCTTGATCCATAAAGATATTACAATTGAAATGCTTTATGATTCGGTTGTTCGTGAGTGAATATTACTTGTAATAATTTTATGGATTTTTTGAAGTGAAACTTCTTTATCGGGGTTGGAAAAAAATTTAGTGTAACATTTTTTCGTTACGCGTGACATTTTTCCGTTACGCGCCATCTTTTTCTTATCCCTACCACGCGTGATTCGACGTATTTCTGTAAAGTTGCATATAGAGTAAATTATTTTTTGAAAAATAAGGTCATAAAGAAGTTTCACTTCTTACGTGTGTACACTAGTACACGCACACATTTTTTTTTGTTTTGAGTTATACGAAATTCTGGAATACGAAGAAAATAATGCAAGGGAAATAAAGGTGAGGAAAGGAAAGAAAATGAAAGAAAATACTCATTTATTAAAATGTAATTAATTATACAAAGTTTAATTGATATGTAGTACATCTTAATCTAATAGATAGACATGAACATTATTAATAATATCAGTAATCTACTATCATTCTACTGGTTAAGTGTACCTTCTTACCTTTTACCGCCTCCTTGGTACAGTGGTTGACGCGTGAGCGTAGCACCGATGGGTGTTCGATTCCCGGTGGAGAAGAAGAAAAAAACATGTCTCGGTCTGGCAGGACACAGAAGGCTGATCACCTACTTGTCCCTAAAGAAAATCGATCAGTGAAACAGATGTATACTTAATACATCTGCCCCTTACATGGGACTTCACTATACATCTTAATCTGTTTACCTGTGTGAAAGAAAATCACTCTTCACGACATATATTTTAGGTTTTCAATTAATTAGTAGCAAGATTTGATTATATTTATTTTATTCTTTATTATTATATTTTATTTCTTTGATAAAATACTTTCACTACAAACCCGTAATTTAAACGTGACATTATTTTATAATAGCCAAATAAATCATTATCAATACAGCTTAAAACATCAGTTAATTTCATCTCCTCAACAAATAGACACTGTGACAACAAATAATTTAAGAATATAATAAAGATCTTACTAAAACGGTCACAAACCGGAATTATATCAAGATCGTCTGTAAAAGAATACATTATTAACATTTGTTTCGTATATGGAGATTGAACAATGTGGAATTAAAGTTTATCTTTAATAGACTAGTTGTAGCATTCGACGTTTTCTGTACAATATTATTAGTCATGATTTAGCTTCATTTTGAGTGTAGAATCGAGGGCTCCTGGGTTCGATCTGACGGGACTATATAAAGTTTTGACCTGACAGAATATAGAAGGCGATATATTTACAAGGATGGATAGTTGTAGGAAATAATTAAATATACCAACATATTAGCTCATGGTGGAGAGAGATTCAAATTTGTAATATGGAATTACTATGCTAGATATAACAAACTAGAAATGAAATGAAATGAAATAAAAATAAGTTTATTATGGTCATATGAAAAAAAATATACAATTTAGTGTTAGTAAAAAAGGAGCTTAAAAATATACGTATGCCATAATTAGGCCAACCACTCAGTGTGTCATCACTGATTTTCAGTGGCCGCCTTAGGATGTCTTATTGGCAGTGGATGTATTTCCGTTCGGATTAAGGTATCTACTCCTAACTAGCTGCTCCGCGCGTTTTCACCCCCGTGGCTCTACTCCTGTTGGTCGTAGCGTGATAATACATAGCTTCCTCGATTAATGGGCTATCCAACAGCGAAAGAATTTTTCAAATCGGACCAGTAGTTCCCGAGATTAGCGAGTACAAACAAACAAACTCTTCAGCTTTATAATATTAGTATAGATTAACAGAGATATTTTTTACCCGGGTGACGAACCTATTTAATTTATTTAAGAACGTAACGTTGTAGATATTATTTTCAATAACATATTGATCCTCAATCGTATCTAAATTCTAAATCATTTTCAACAAACCAATACAAAACCTTTAAAAGTAACCTTCATTTCTAATTAGCACACACTTTTTACATAATTTCCCAATCATAAAGAGTATCAATCCTTTGCAAAGAGAATTGGATCAATACAGTTCAAAGCGAGTGTCTCAATCAAACAGAACTGAATGATACTTGACAATTCATTAGTCAGGTACGTTTGTTTGGAGCCACTTGTTATCGACGTGGAGACAATGTATTCCTGTTGCATGCACATTGTATTTGTATTGAATATTTATGGGTGGTAACTGAGTTTTTGTTACCTGGAATCTTTTAAAAATCGTGTTAGTTTAGTTGGTTTGAGGTTTTTCAGGTTGTTTGATGAAAAGTGTAGGTTATGTTTGATAGTTTTGTTTGGGCCCGGCGACGGGCTGCCGCTGATGGGGTCACGGATGAATTCTACCAATACCCGTGGCCCTCTCGTTGATGCGGCTTGACGGAACACAGTGGGGTTTTGGTCGGTAGGAATCCGACATATCAGGAAATCTTGCATAGATACCCACGGCCTCCGGGGGA
>CAJQZM010040468.1:41322-60586 GCA_907164665.1 Colias nastes | reverse complement strand
AACGTTTGCTAAAGCGGAGCCTGCGTAAAAAGCTAGTCTATAAAAAAATATATAATTTACAATTTACGATACCGTTGTTATTTTTTTATTAATCTATAAATAGTTTAAACACAGATTTATGCAAAGACCTCTCTTTATGGCACGGAATCTAAAAAATGGAGGAAAAACAGCAAAATACCTATATGAGGAAAAAACGTGACAGAAATATTTATACTGCGCATAAAACTAATAGGTAATTAGTGGAAAAATATGCCATTTGCATGAATTTGTCACAGGTTTTAAATTAAGTCACGGTTGTTATTTTGAAGTCAGCTTTGAATTTTAAAATAAAGCATTTTTCAGCTGAAGAGTTTGTTTGTTTGACCGCGCTAATCTCAGGAACTACTGGTCCGATTTGAAATATTATTTCGGTGTTAGATAGCCCATTTATTGAGGAAGGCTAAATGCTATACATATATCATCACTGATCATACGCTAAGACCAACAGGAGCGGAGCACTGCGGGTAAAACCGCGGAACACTGCTAGTATGAAATATGTACAAAATCACTACATAGTATAAAATATTTTTACAGAGAGACCGTAAAATTAAAATTATGTAGTTATAACTAAAAATCGCACTCAGAGATCACGTACATATTACATCCAATGGTGAAAGAATTGCATATTGACATCGGTCCAATAGTTCCTGGGACTTGCGCGTTCCAACAAACAAACTCTTTAGCTTTATAATTATTAGATAGTATAGAGAAGTATAAGCATTATTCTCACTGTGCTCTGTAAACTAATCCTACTGTTATGATCTCATTATTATCACTGTAATGTTTGAATGTTTTTTGTTAATAAAGATTTTTAATTTAATTAATTTTAATTATAAACTAGAAGTATAGATATAGCCTTATGTATATGCTAGCTGCGCTTCGCGGTTTCACCCGCGTGGGTCCACTCCTGTTGATCTAAGCGTGATGATATACTATAGCCTTCCTCGATAAATGGTCTATCTAACACCGATAGAATTTTTCAAATCGGACCAGTGGTTCCTGAGATTAGCGCGTTCAAACAAACAAACTCTTCAGCTTTATAATTTTAGTATAGAATATAGATGTTATTATCGTTTTGAAGATACACAAAATTACTAAACGGATGACATGTTTTTAAATACGTATACAGATTTTAACTTAGAATAACATACAAAGCCGTGCCAACTTTTGTAGTGGCCTCGGCCTATAGTTGCATAATAATGGAATTGATTCTATAGCCTGTCTTCTAGTAAAGATGTATTCGTTTTACTAATGTACTAGCTTTCCGCTCGCAGCTTCGCCCGCGTTTGAAAGAAAAACCCGCATAGTTCCCGTTCCCGTCGGATTTCCGGGATAAAACCTATCCTGTGTGTTAATCCAAGTCACCTTATATATGTGTGCTAAATTTCATTGTAATCTGTTCAGTATTAGAGATTTAATACACTTTTTGTGTGCCAAGATAGCTATAAAATATTTTTTATGTAATATAATATACATATATCTAACTAGCTTTTTAGATAGAAATAAAATATTTTTTATGTAATATAATATATATCTAACTAGCTTACCTCCCGCGGCTTCGCCCGCTTTCTCTAAAACGATTTGAGATTTAAACTATCCTATCTCTCAAGTTGGATCGAACTGCACATGGTGTGCGAATTTTATTATAATCGGTTAAGTGGTTTAGGAGTCCATTGAGGACAAACATTGTGACACGAGATTTATATATATTAAGAAGATAACCATAATTAATTTTGTATTTCCTTGTCTTTCATTTTCCGCAAGGATAATATTATGTTGAGATATTAAAGATAATAATAAGGTTTTCCTCGTGTCTGGTTTTTATATAGAAAAAAAGCTTAAATTATATTAATATTATTTATTGTTTACTAGCTGTGCCCCGCGGTTTTAACCGCATTGCACCGCTCCTGTTGGTCTTAGCGTGATGATATATTGCCTATGCCTTCCTCGATAAATGCACTATCTAACAATGAAATAATTGCGTGTCAGAAGTAAAACTTCTTTGGCAAGATTCAAATGCGGCCTTACTCCATGACGTGACGGTATTGCCATGACGCGACCTTGAAATTTTACTCTCAACGCGACTAAAGAAGTTTCACTTCAAAAAAATATAACATTGTGAACACGAACAAATTCACAATATGTAACTAGTTTACACATCTGTTTATTTCCCCATTCAAGTGATTAATTAAATCCTGACCTCTGTTATCTATGAATACAAAACAGCTGAACCGAATGTGATGTTACGCAACCGTGTCGTAATCGGTGAAAGCCTGTGAAATCTATATGCGCCCATCCGAATTCTGGCCGCGGTGTATGGTGCTTCACTTTGATTGATGGCAGAGATAGTTTGTGATAAGGCGGTACTCTTTTGAGTTTTTTTATTTGTTTATAATATATCATTATCTGGAATCCTTACAAACGTTTATAATAATAACTTACATATTGGTAGGATTTTTACAATTGAATAAAAAGGCCTTATCGAACCGCGTCGGCAAAAAAATGTTTACCCACATTGCTCCGCTCCTATTGGTCTTAGCTTGATGATATATAGCCTATAGCCTTCCTTGATAATCGGGCTATCTAACTGTGAAATAATTTTTCAAATCGGACCAGTAGTTCCTGAGATTAGCGCGTTCAAGCAAACAAACAAACTCTTCAGCTTTATAATATTAGTATGTAGGTATATTCAATATTGTATAGATAGTATAAAATAGTTGCTTTCCGCTGTCTGTACTATTGTATGATTAAATTTTTGAAATAACACGATTTTTTTATGTGTTTTTTTTAATATTTAACTAGCTTTCCGCCCGCGGCTTCGCCCGCTTTGTCTAAAACCTAATAAATTATATACTAAAACCTTCCTCTTGAATCACTCTATCTATTAAAAAAAACCGCATCAAAATCCGTTGCGTAGTTTTGAAGATTTAAGCATACAAAGGGACATAGGGACATAGGGACAGAGAAAGCGACTTTGTTTTAAATACTATGTAGTGAAATGCGTTTAAAAAATCTACAATTTCTAAATTCGTTCTGTTTAGGCTTACGGGCGAATCTTAATACGATTATTTATATTGTACAAAGCAAATAAACATTTTCTACAACAAAACAAACAATGTTAAATTATATTATTATTTATTCGTTGTACCTACCCAGATCTCGATAGGTTTTGATCAGATGGAATATGACCTAATAACCTCTGACCGTACAAATTATGTGAATGTCGCAGCTGTAGAATTAACGATTTCTGTTATTTTTAGCTTTTGGAGTTATTTCTATACATACATACTGTATGTATCAGACGTTAATCTATACTAATATTATAAAGCTGAAGAGTTTCTTTGTATGAACGCGCTAATCTCGGGAACTACTGGTCCGATTTGTAAAATTGTTTCGGTGTTTATAGATAGCCTATTTATCAAGGAAGGCTGTAGGCTATATATCATCACGCTAACTGCTAAGACCAACAGGAGCGGAGTAATGCGGGTAAATCAGCGGGGCACAGCTAGTATTTAAATTTAAGTATACAATGTATTACTTCGAAAAGTAGGTATAATAAGGTTTTTGTAAAACAAAATTTATGAAAAAATAAAATTTAAACGCTTAATAATAGCTAAATGTAAAACTTTAAACTGCAAAAAAACTACCGATTACCCATCCATTTCGCGGCCGCGCGCTTCTACGCTTACCCGAAACCGCGATCGGATAGAGAACGCATTACATAATGTACTGTACATTTATAAGTGAAAGTAACTTGGTTCTAAATGTGAATCAATATTGTCACTAGCTTTTAACCGAGTGCGCAAAGTGAGGTTATGGTTTCTTATAGAGCAGATGGTGTTTTAATCAATTTGTATCAAAATGCAAGTATGTATACTGCTGATAAAAATTAACTGAATAAGGTTGTTACAAGTGTGTGTGTGTGTGTGTTTGTTGTAGGTAGGTATTTTAGCTCAAAAACCAATTGATTGTTTATTAAATTAAATTTTATTAAATACTAGCGGTCCTCCCCGGCTTCGCCCGTGGTACATGTTTATGTTTTCTTTCCATAAGAACCATCCTCGTACTTCAAGGAATATTATAAAAAAGAATTATCGAAATCGGTCCACCCGTTCACGCGTGATGCCGTGACCAAGGACAACTAGTTTCATTTTAATATGTATAGATTAATGGGAAGAAGTCGAAGGAAAAGCTAGTCACTGATCACATTCAAATATTATAGACTTCGTTCTCAAACTTCCCTAAGTTTGCATACGTTAATCAAAAGTTTATTCCTATTTTTAAACCTATATAAGTCACCTAAATATTGTATTTTCATTAAGAAATTAATAATATTAATAACACAATTATTAATAAATCGCGTTTATAATCCGTTTAAAACTCATTCTAATCGTAAACTTTGTAAAAAAATTAACCTTCAATTCCATGAAAAAAATTAAAATTTCGTTCAAAAACATATCTTGAAGATATTAATTGAAATTGCGTTCAAAAACAATACTACATATATATTTCTAGCAACTACCATTCGCTTCCCATGATTGTTGACTTCCTACTTCCGGTTATATGGCGGCAAATGGCAATATTATATCGATATAAGCGGAAACAGTAAGGTCTGTAAGAATTATACATGTAATATACATTTGTATGTATGTAATTGATTGAGTATTGATTATTGTTGTACAGGATTTTATATTATAACTAGCTGTCCCGGTAAACGTTGTTCTGCCTTGCTCTTATCACTTAGAAAAAAAGATGTTGTCCAATTCTCAGACCTACCTGCACACAAAATTTCATGAGAATCGGTCGAGTCGTTTCAGAGAAGCTAAACCTCAAAACAAATACCACAGAATGAATATACATTTTTTAGGAAATTTTTCAAATAATGAAAGTCCAAACCAAACAAACTAAATATCATTAAAATACGTAGAGCCGTTCTTGAGGTATAAGTGGTACCTATAACTTACATGATTTTCAATGACAAGCAATTTTACATAATACTAGCTGTGCCCCGCGGTTATACCCGCGTCCCGCATTTATCCGCTCCTGTTGATGATGTTTTGTGATGATAATATAATATAGCATATAGCCTTCCTCGATAAATGGGCTACTAACACCGAAATAATTTTTCATATCGGACCAGTATTATTAGATTAGTAGATTATAATATTACTTAGTAGATTTGATTATATCATTTTTGATCACAACTAAAGACAGAAAATAGATTACTTAATAATACAGCGACTTATTAACACAACAATGACTTATAATAGGAAACATCACCCACGATCCTGCATACAGAGACTTACTTTACCAAGATACGAAGGCGGAAGAGGACTTATAGACATTATCAACTTGCATAATAAACAGATAACAGGCCTCAGATCATACTTTCATCATAAAATAAATTCATCTAATCTGCATAAAGCGATAGTCAAGAACGATGTAAAATTAACTCCACTGAATCTCAATAGTCAACTCACTCAAACTAACGAAGTACAAGTGAACAAAGCTACAAAACATAATGACTGGTCTCGTAAACCTCTCCATGGAAGGCACTACCACGATCTGAACCTACAGCACGTTGACAAACTAGCGTCAAACGAATGGCTTAGACGAGGAGAACTCTTCCCAGAGACGGAGGGGTTTATGATAGCTATCCAAGATCAAGTGATAGAAACACGCAACTACCGAAAGCATATAATGAAAATACCAACTACACAAGATATTTGCCGAAAATGCCACAACTCCACAGAAACCATCCAGCATATCACAGGTGCATGCAGTGCAATAGTTCAAACAGATTATAAGCATCGACATGACCAGATTGCAAATATAATACACCAAAAACTAGCTATAAAACACAACCTTATAGACAAAACACCAGTACCATATTACAAATACATCCCCGAGACAATTTTAGAAAACTGTAATCACAAACTTTATTTTGATAGAGCCATACTTACAGACAGAACAGTACATTATAATAGACCGGATATCACCCTGATTGACAAAGTAAATAAAGTAGCATACCTAATAGACATAGCCATCCCTAACACACACAACATCCAATCAACTATATCACACAAAATTAATAAATATCTAGAGCTAAAAGATGAGATTACACGTATGTGGAATCTTCGTAAAGTCTCAATCATCCCCATAGTCCTATCTACGACTGGAATAGTACCAACTCAACTTCATCAAGCCGTAAAATCACTCGATCTTCCAAAATCTTTATTCATTTTACTACAAAAAGCCGTCATTTTAAACACTTGCAGGATAACGAGAAAATTTCTACAAACGGACCAATTTAGTACACCGATACACACAACACATATAGTAGACGAAAATGATGCTCACTTGGCCTAGGCCCGTGAACACCATTAACCCCGGCGACAATTGGAGCCGAGATCTCTAAACAGAAAGATAAACATAATAATAATATAATATAATAAAAAGCCTTTATTTATTCCTTTTCTTATATCTAATTACATAATTTATTTTTGTTAGTATGGTTAGTATTTACATTATTCTTATTTCTATTACAATTCTATTTTTAAATATTAAATGTGTTAGTAAATTTAAACAGTATGCAATTAAATACATTATAAAGGACCGCTTTTTGCGGTAAAAGCCTCCTCCAATTTTTTCCACTCATCTCTGTTTTTGGCTACTCTTGTCCATAGGGCACCTGCGTGATTTTTCAAATCATCACTCCATCTTGTAATTGGTCTCCCTCTTTTCCGCTTTTTATAATAAGGTGTCCAATTAATAACTGTTTGTGACCATCTGTCATCTCTCAATCTGCACAGGTGACCTGCCCACTTCCACTTCATTTTACAGACATACCTTGCTACATCTCGAGCATTCGTTTTTTTTCTTATAACAGTATGTCTTATTCTATCTCTCAGTTTAATATTCATAAAGCTTCGTTCCATACCTCTTTGACAGATGCTAATTCTATTCAGATGTTTTTTTGTTAGAGTCCATGTTTGGCATGCATATGTAAGACATGGTGTTAGACATATATCCATCGCTTTAGCTTTTAATGGGATTGGTAACTGACCTTTGAAAATTTCTTTCATAGCCCAATATTTGTTCCATGTTTGTTTGACTCTTCTTTCAATTTCTTTTTCGTTGCATAATTTAAATGAGATGAGATGTCCAAGATAGATATAGTCTTCAACATACTCAATGGGAGATTCATTCAATGTGACAAGTAGTTGGGAGCTGTTTGTTATAATTTTGGTTTTTTCCTCATTTATATTCAAGCCAGCTATTTTGCTATATTTATTGAGTGACTCTATCATTATTTGTAATTCCTTAACATTTTCTGACAACAAAACTATATCATCTGCAAATCTGAGATGTGATAAATATCTTCCATTGATTTTGAGACCATATGACTCCCAGTTTAGTTGGCTGAAGATATATTCCAGTACTGATATAAAGATTTTTGCTGAAAGTGGATCTCCTTGTTTGACACCTCGGTTAATCTTAAATGTTGGTCCCTGAATGTCTAGTTTTACTCTCGCATAGCTGTTTTCATATATAGTTTTTATTATTGATATATATGTGTCATTGACACCTTGAGATTTTAATGCTTGCCATATAGCACTATGTAAAATAGAGTCGAATGCCTTTGCATAGTCAATAAAGCATATATATAAGGGTTTATTGTATTCGTTATATTTTTCTATTAACTGTTTTACGGTATGTATATGGTCAATTGTAGACATTCCTTTCATAAAGCCCGCTTGTTCAATAGGTTGCTTGTCATCTAAGATATATGTCAGTCTTCTTAGTAGAGTTGAGGTAAATACTTTATATATGCATGGAATTAAGCTAATCGGTCTGTAATTACTTATAAATTTTGGATCTCCTTTTTTGTACAATAGTATTATATCCGAGCATAGCCATTGTTTTGGGAGCTTTATTTCTTTTAATACGAGGTTAAATAAATGTGTCAAAGGTTTTACTATATGAGATTTGCTCGCAATGATCATCTCGTTTGTTATACAATCGGGGCCGGGACTTTTCCCTGTCTTGAGATTTTTAATAGACTGCTCTACTTCACATTCCAAGAAGGGTGGGACATCTTCAAACTGTTTATTATTATGTGTGTTGATGGTCTTAAAATTTTCTAACACGTTACTTTGCTCTTGATTAATATCGTTGTATAGGTTTTTGTAAAACGTTGTGGCAACATCCAGTAATTGTTTTCTGTGTGTGGTAACAGAGCCTGTAGGAGTGGTCAGATGTGTCATTAATTGTTTTGTTTTGTCTAAAACCTTGTTCGCTTTTTTTATGCCACCTGTTTGTTTTAAATGATTTTCAAATATTTGTAATCGATAATTTTTTAAATTCTCCTTTATTTTTTTATTAATTGTTCTATATAGATATGTTAGTTTATATTTTTCTTCACGAGTTTTATTAGTTTTATTTCTTAATATATGTTTCTGTTGTTTTAACTTAATGATCTCCTCAGTAATTATTTGACATTTTCGTGTAGTTGTAGAATTTACGCTTGGTTTTTTCAAACATTGCAGCATGTTTTTTTCAATATCGTCGTAAAGGTTTTGTACCGTATCATACTCTTGCAGACATAGTTTAAATGGGCTTTTTAATGTATCATATTCAATATGTTTTGTTGTAGATTGCGAATAGCGTGAACGCGATATTTTTCTTGATTTGGTACATAGAGTCATTCTTACCATGCGGTGGTCACTCGGGTGTATAACTCGACTTAATACACTCAAATCGCTCACATTTTTGTGTATATTAGTAATAATAAAGTCGATTTCATTTTTTACTTTATTATTGGGTGCCATCCATGTCCATTTTAAACTGTTTGGTTTTTTATAGATTGTATTTAATATTTTAAATTTATATTGAAAACAAAAATCTATTAGACGTTGGCCTCTACTATTCCTTGTGCCATAGCCATATATACCTCTAACCATTTCCTCGTTATCCTCTGTTTGTCCAATTTTTGCGTTGAAGTCGCCCATAATTATAACTTTCTTGCTACATTGAGATATTGCGTTTTCTAAGTCAGTATAAAAAGTTTGGAGCTCTTCTTCACTTGAGTTTTCCGTAGGCGCGTACACTTGTATGATAGTATATAAGGTAAATAATATTTTAATTTGCAGTAATGCTATTCTGTCAGATATCCCAATGAAGTTTATAGTTTCTAAGTAACTTTGTTTTTTAACTAGGAATCCTACTCCTCTTTCGCCTTTTGTTTTTCCAAAGTAATATAATATGTAGCGACCTCTATTTTCAATTTTAAATCCATTTCTTCTTACTTCCGAAATACCGATTATATCCCATTTTATTGGTGACAATGCATACTCTAACTCTAAGAGCCTGACTTCACTTGATAAGGAACGTACGTTAAACGTGGATATGTATATATTTTTTATTTTCATGTAATTTGGAGGGTTGCAGTCTACTGCCCCCGCGGTGACTAACCGTTGTGGGGGAGGTGTATAATTATTTATATGTTGAGGTAAATCTTTACTATTTGAGGGGGTGAATGATGTTTTTGTCAAATTGGGGGGCTTTATTAATTGTTATTCCGAATCTGATGAGATAGAAGTTGTTGGTTTGATTTGGGGTGAGTTTTTATTTTTGTTTATTATATAATGTTTCATAGAATACTGGTTACTCTGAGATGGATAGGATCGAATTTTGTTCTTCTTGGCGATTTAATGTTTCTTATTATTATCATGTCCACCTGAATGGTAAGGCGGTGTAACTTCTAGCTCTCTCTTTTTTGTATTGTTCCCGCTGTGTTTAAAGTTAACTTTGTCTTGATTGTCTCTGTTACTTGGTTCTTTCACAATTAATTTATCATAATGAATGTATGCTATTTTACCGTTTTCTCTCTCTTTATGAAGTTGTTCCTGTAATTTTTTTCTTATTTCTAATATTTTCGGTGGGAAATCCTCCTTTATGTAAATATTTTTTTCTTTTAGATTGTGTTTCATTTTCATTATGCATAGTTTTTTTCCAAAGGTGCTGAAAGTGACAATTACAGGTCTAATTTTATTTTCTGTTCTTTTTCCTAATCTCTTAACAATTTGCAGCTCAGTCTTGTGACAGTTTATGTTCATATCCGACGTAATTAAGTTTAAAATAATTTTTTCTAATTCTTCGTAACTTTTTTCTTGCTCTTGTACCCCAAAAAATATTAAGTTTCTAATTCTTATACATTTTTCTATTTCTAAAAATCTGTATTCATTTTCAGCATTTGTTTTCTTCAATTTTTCGATGTCTTCTTGAATAGTTTTAAATTTTGAGTCTATGTTTTCATTAATTTTATTCGTAATTCTTTGTTCTACTTTTTTTAAGGATTCTTCGGAGTCGTTTTTTATATCAATTCGTAATTCTTTTATCAACTGTTCTATATTCGACATTTTAACGCCCTCTGTTAGAAGTTCTTTGTATCAGTACTTAGTTATCTATGGACTTTATTCCGTAATTAAGGATCTATTCGTTAGATGTCGTTATCTTAATTGCGTTAAGTTGTTGATTTTTTCGATAGATGGCGTTAAAAGATAAATGTTTTCGTTATTCTTAATGAGAATGATTATGCATATTTTCTAATAATGTCTTATTTGTAGAATTATGCACTTCATGGAATTTGCTCGCACTTTATAAAATGTTCTGAAGATTTTTTACATTTCCCAGGTTTAATAACGATGTTTCACTTGCACTTAATGTTTTGAAAAGTTAAACTGTCATTTTGAACATCAGACTACTTAATAGCCAAATTAAATAGTTATGTTTTTATAGACGTTTTCAAATAAATTATTTTTATTCGGGAAGATCTAGATTCAAAATAATTACTTTTGGCATAAACAACGCGAAATTACAACAATGAATAATTTACAAATATTATACTTATTAATTTCTATTTAAAATTTAATTTTGGATAAGATCTTTCTTCATTAAAGCAGTCGAGTATTGCACTAAGTATAAAAACTTAAAAGTAACTTAAGTTCGTTGACCTTAAACCTGTTTGGATTATGCAAGTTACATGTTGGATTTTAAATGTCTACTTAAGTATATGCAAGTTAATTTTATTTCTTCTTTCGTTTACGTTGTTTGCTTAGACAAAGAGATTTTTAACACGTTTTTATTAACTTTTTAGCTTCACCTGTATGATTGTATGTAACAGACTCCTTTAGACTCGAATTTGATTTTTGACCCAAATTAAAAGGAAATATTTAATTCAAACAACAAATACATACACAGAATCATTCATTATTTTTATATTATATCATATAGTCTTCCTCGACAAATGGACTATCTAACAGTGAAATAAATTTACAAATAGAACCCGTAGATCCCGAGATTAGCGCGTCCAAACAAACAAACTCTTCAGCTGTTTAATATTAGTAATAGATAAGACCTACTTCGCTATTCAAAAGGAATATTTTACCATATTTGCCATTTTCAATTACAAAAAATCTGTAAAAGTACCTAAAAAACCTAGGTATTTATATTGCTCCATATTATACTGAACCAAGGGCGCGTGTGAAATGTCATAACTTAATTTAGTAATTGTAAAGGTCTTTCACACGAGCGGGTGTGGTAACTTCCTCGCATATATTTCTTGATAATTATGTATGGTGCGTGTTCATTTGTTATGTTAATTTTATTAGCGTATGTTTGGTATATTTACCCGATTTTGAGAGAAGTTATGTTTTGTGTGTGTCTTTAAATGTGTACATGTATTACTGGATAGGTATTATGATTTTAAAGGAGCTGACAGATTTTAGATATTAATGAGGTTTGTATGAATTACCTACTTAATGATAAAAAACTTGTCACCATGAAAAAAAACTTGACTCAATTGACTTAAAAATATTTTTAAAGCTCATACTAAAGTACCTAGTATGTATTTGAAAGAAATAAAGAAACACATTTATTATTAGACTAGCTTTCCGCCTGCGGCCTCGCCCGCGTTTTCAAAGAAAAAACCGCATAGTTCCCGTTCCCGTGGGATTTCCGGGATAAAAACCTAGCCTATGATGCTCAGTGAAGATGCAGCTTTCTAATGGTGAAAGAATTTTTGAAATCGGTCCAGTAATTTATGCGTGAAAACCACTAATACATACATAATTACAAACCTTTCCTCTTTATAATATGAGTATAGATTTAATTGGCCGAGGAGTTTGCAGTTAAATCGAATCAAACTAACAAAAAATTAATTCGTGTCTACATTATTAGAGTATTTGTAAAATCCATTAATTCCTTTATAAATGTAAATACATAAGAAAAATAAAAATACCATGTTTGTTTACTAATAAACTCGCACCACATAGTATCCGAGTTTTTCGATCGCTTGATATAGTTTGATGTTTTTACTCCATTGTTACAATACTAATTAGATTGCTAACCCTTTTTTCGATTTCTCTCATTTACGAAACATCTTTTAACTATGTTTTCATGTGACTTTACTTGTAGGTACAGATAGTTTTAGGAAGTAGTTTTAGTATGCTTTGTCTAGGTTGGGGATATTTGTTACTTGGTAAATTCATTTTGAAAAATTTGCGAAGTAGTTTCTGACAAACAAAAAATATTTTTTCATAATATAGTTTAGATTAAGTTTTCTTCACGGATATTGGTTTGAATTATAAAAAGGACTTTTAATAATATTTAAAATACCTTATAGTTGTCCGCCCCGGCTTCGCTTGTGTATATGAACATAATATACAGCCTGTAGTCTGCTGTCTGTGCTATAATAGTACTCGGAGATCACGACATATCCACGGTGATAATTTTAAATCGATCAAATAGTTCCTGAGATTTACGCATTCGAATAAACAAACTTCAACTTTATTAATATAGATTATGTCGAAGGAATACAATGAATAATATCAATACTTAAGTAAGTCTAAGTGACCTTAGCTTTGTGCCAAATACTATGGTGCTTGAAGGCTAAGTTACTCAAGTTTGAATTAGCAAAGTGTGAAATGTATAACTTAGAATACAAATAGGTAAAACGGTGTTGGTTAAGTTTGATAACGAAATAAAGGGAAACTTATACTATGTGACTTAGATCCCTTGGATGAAGTATAAGTTGTAGTTAAGTTAGATTTTTTTTATAAACACAAACTAAATAAAAGTTCTTATAAACTTGAATTTTGTTCTTCCCATGCTTGGCTATTTGTTCGAAATTTCATTAAGATCGGTTCAGTAGTTTAGATGTGAAAGCGTTACAGACAAATATGAGATAGGCATTCGCAATTAGGTATTATATTGAAGCTGCTTGTCCGATATAAAAATAAAACAAAATACAGCCTATGTCATGTACAAATAATGTACATAGCTTTCTGCTGGTGAAAGATTTTTCAATTCGGTTCAGTAATTTCGGAGCTTCTTCATTTCTAACAAACACACATAATCTTTTTCTAATGGAACCAGTTAATCCTGTAAAATATAAATAACTAGCGGTCCGCCCCGGCTTCGCCCGTGGTACCTACATGTTTACGTTTTTTTTCATAAGAACCATCCTCGTACTTCAAGGAATAGATTCCGCAGCGGCCAGCGCACGCGATGACAGAGTTTTTATTAAGGAATTTTTTACACCTTGGGTTATATTATTGCATTTTTGGTATGGATCTAAAATTTTTTTGAAAATGCAATATAGCCTATGTTGCTCAGTGAAGATGCAGCTTTCTAATGGTGAAAGAATTTTTGAAATCGGTCCAGTAGTTTATGCGTGAAAACCATACATACATATAAACCTTTCCTCTTTATAATATTATTACTAGCTTACCGCCCGCGGCTTCGCCCGCTTTGTCTCAAACCTAATAAAGTATACACTAAAACCTTCCTATTGAATCACTCTATGTATTAAAAAAAACCGCATCAAAATCCAGATTTAAGCATACAAAGGGACATAGGGACAGAAAAAGCGACTTTGTTTAATACTATGTAGTGATAAGTATAAGCATAAGTATAGATATAAAATTTCTAAATAAAAATATATCGTTATTAATAACGTGACAATGAAAAACGAATAAAATTCCGAACGTTCAGTAGAGCGTGTCTCGTTTATAGTCCAAGAGACTGTGACATATTCTCAATCTGTATATTATTTGTTGTAATTTGTTGTAATTTTTATCAACAACGAAAGATACAATTGATACAATTAAACATAATTTTAATATGTTGCACTTAAGTCGGAATTTAACGTATTGTATATTTGTTTGAACACACGGTTAAGTAGATATAATATCTAAATAACTATTAATAGTGTAAAGGAATGAAAGATTATAAATAGTGTGAAATCTATTTACATAATATAAAAATGTGTATAATATTAAATTTGCATAGTATTAAATTAAGCTTACCCCATAATAAAAATATCCAAAAATAAAATATCTTGACTACAAAACGGCAGAAGTTTTAATATACTTTACACAAACATGTTTCCACGTTCGAGTTATATAGATTTTTATTTCAATGGTAAATTTATTTTTTCATTATTAAACACAGATAAAAATAAATACAAGTAAATGATTATTTGATTTCAAGCAGCCAGCTCTCGGACTATAAAACGCCAAGTGAGATACTGGCATCTATAAAATTTTAATTTCCCTCAACGGAAATTATTTATAACGTCGTATTTTATACGTAATTTTCTGTTTTTGAACGAACATTTTCTTGTTTCTTTATTAAGGACAAGATGTATAAATGACATTTAATTATCTTGAACCAAAAATTGTATTTAAGAAAAATAAAAATAATGTACCTACAGGTAAAAATGTAATTTTTTTTAAGTGAAACTTCTTTAGGTCCGTTGAGAGTAAAACTTCGAGTTCGCGTCATGGCAATACCGTCACGTCATGGAGTAAGGCGACGATTTTGTGATCTTTGAATCTTGCCAAAGAAGTTTCACTACTGATACATGTGCTTGGCACACACGCTGACTCGGCAAACGTTTTTCTGTCAGGATACCCTTATCACTTAAGGCCTATGGGTATACAAAATATTTCTCGAGAAATTCCTTTACATATTATATGTACTAGCTTTCCCGCGGCTTCACCCATGTAGTCATAGGCAATTCCCATGTGAAAAGGATGTTTTATAAATAAAGCATAAATAAATGTTTTAAGTGCGGTAAAAAATAGCTTATAACTCTCTCTAGCCTCCTGACTATATCCGGAGTCCGGACAGATTATCATAAAATCATTTCATTGCGACGTAAAATAAAAACAAAAAAAAATAAACATATTTTTCATTTGTAATGCGTATGTAAGTATTTTAGATAACTATTAATATACCAAGCTTCGTGCACAAAAAATGCCGTGTTAAAAAAATTGCCGATATTTGGCGCCATTTTGTCGAGCTTGCTTTTTTTTCTTTATTTAATAAATACTTCTTCTATTTACTATTTCAGTTGTAGAAAGCGTATCATGGTCAAAGGCATTGAAACTAAACTGTATGGCATTCGGTTTCAAAACTTTGTTTTTTTAAACGTTCGCGTTGGTTAAAAACAGATACAGTTATTATTAAAAAAAACTAGCTTTCTGCCGCTTTGTCTAAAACCTTATCTATACTTCTATACTATAATAACTACTATAATCTATACTAATATTATAAAGCTGAAGAGTTTGTTTAAGTTTGTTTGTTTGAACGCGCTAATCTCGGGAACTAATGGTCCGATTTGAAAAATTCTTTCGGTGTTAGATAGCCCATTTATCGAGGAAGGTTATAGGCTATATATCATCACGCTACGACCAACAGGAATGGGGCCACGGGGGTGAAACCGCGCGGAGCAGCTAGTAATATTATAAAGAGGAAAGGTTTGTAATTATGTATGTATGTATGGTTTTCACGCATAAACTAGGTACTGGACCGATTTCAAAAATTTTTTCACCATTAGAAAGCTGCATCTTCACTGAGCAACATAGGAGCTAGGTTTTATCCCGGAAATCCCACGGGAACGGGAACTATGCGGGTTTTTCTTTGAAAACGCGGGCGAGGCCGAGGCGGAAAGCTAGTAAATTATATACTAAAACCTTACTCTAGAATCACTATCTATTGAAAGAACTGCATCAAAATCCGTTTTATAGTTTTAAAGATCTAAGCATACATACATACAGACAGACGCGAATTTGCTTTATACTATGTAGTATGTAGTGATTTGATGTTTAAAAATTAAAATCTATTTAAAATTTAAACTTCTCATCAAGTTTTCTGTCCCCAAGTTGTTGAAAAGTTTAATAACTTCGCTGTTATCAGTTAAGAATAAAGTTTGACCTACTTTTTAGTTAAATTCGAATTTAAAATAGAACATTTTAATTGTTTTGTATTAAAGTGTGGTGTCCCCGCACCGCTCGTCTACACACACCGTGTTCCCGCAGCACAATGCGGGCTTGTCGAGTGTGTTCCATCGCGATACCTTCTAAAAATAATATGCATTATTCTATATGTATAAGGGTATTAATACATATTTGTTTGTCTGTCTGTTGTATATCATGACGGACTATAGGAGTGCTAGTGCTGAGATAGTGCCTGTGCTACTTATCCTTACTGCCTTACGCAGTTTTACCTGCATTGCTCCGCTCCTGTTGTTCTTAGCGTGATGATATATAACCTATAGCCTTCCTCGATTAATGGTCTTTCTAACAGAGAAATAATTTTTCACTCAAGAAAGCCAAGCAAACAAACAAATTCTTCAGCTTTATGATATTATAATTATCGTATTATTGTATGTTTGTTTGCTTGTGTTTTTTTCATGTAAAAAAGTAGAATTTTAGATATTATTATTTCTGCGTCTGGAGATAGTAGGCTAGAGAGTGACATATGCTACTTTTTAGATTTCATCTCCTCCAAAAATTTGAGTTGATAACGCAGGTGGTGTCGCGGGTAACAGCTAGTATACCTACTTGTGTCCTGCGTTCCAGCTTATGTCAATAAAGATAGGTCGTGGCTGAAAAAGGCTTAGGAGCATATATTTTCATTATTTATTAAAAAAATATTGTTCTACAGAAAGGTCTGTTGCTACTATACAGTATTTTTATATACAAACACGCTCGCTATGTGTTAGCTGCAAATCGAGTTTGAAATCCATTGAAAAAATCTATAATTTCTAAATATAGATTAATTTTGCAAAAAAGAGCGTGTGTGCCGCGCACACGTGACAGAAGTGAAACTTCTTTGGCAAGATTCAAAGATACCAAAATCTTCGCCTTACAGTAATTTTAGTAAGTATAGGTAAATTATAAGTCTGTGTGTTGACTTGTTATTCCAATGTTGTTACTTGATCACAAATAATATTCTTAATAAATTGTATCTACTTTCATAAATACTTTATTTTCTTGTATTGTCAATAATATCAATATACTGCTAATTCTTTTTAAGTACTTAAGACGCTTAGACTTATTATTTCTTATTTGCTTGTCTTATTTCAAAATATGTTTCTTCTATTATGTGCAGACCCACGCAGGCATATTTTTCCCATAAGTTTTCCCATTTCTGAAACATTTTTCAATGACTCTTCACTTCTCTATTTAAAAGTTAAATAAGTAAATAATAATATATAATCTGTCTTTATTTAGTTTTCAACATTAGCAGGTTACAAAACTTAATAATATTCAAAATATAGAGAGAATCTAGAGGATAAACATTAATAGTTAAAACATTTTATCTGAATTATAATTTATAATGCCTGATTTGGCGGCAAATTCTTTCTCTCTTAATTTTTTCTTAAATATACGATTAGGTGCATTGTTTTTCTTATAACTTACAATTGCAGAATTAAAAAAAGAATACAATTAATATTCCAATTGCGTTTTTAATAAATACTTTTAAAATCGCGCGAATCGCAAATGTATGGGCAGCTTTATGTTGTCCATTCACGCTCCGCTTGGTTTTCTTTACGCGCGAATAGCGCGGGAATATTCGAAATTTCGAGAAACGTATATCCGTTTTCACATCTTGTTTACATCTAAAGAATATATTGAGGATACATTTTGTAAATGTATATGTTTGTTCCTGAAATTTTAGATATTTTACGTGTAATATGTGTTTATTGTGTGTTTTATACTAGCTGTCTACCCGACTTCGTCCGCTTTACCTGAACTTTTTCTTAGTCTTTTTATAGATTAGATAGATTCAGATTCAATAGTGGCGGAGTTTCATACAAATTTACCACCTAAGAGGCTAAGTTCATAAACACTTGGTAAAGCTTACGTCATGACTAAAAAAATGAAACGATGAGTTAAAAATGCATTTAAACCAGTTTTAAACCCGTCTAATTTCATAGTAATTGAAATAAACACATTCCATCTTATTATTTATAAACAATTGAGATTATGAATTCTTGAAAACGCCCACATGAGTTAATAAATTGTGATTGTTTATACGTATGTAATAACCTGCCAAACAATTGTGGAATTTATGATATAATGTAATAGATTTGGTTTAGATTTGTTACCTATTGATTTGATTGTGATGTTTTAAAACGCAATAGGTATGACGATTGCTTCGGCGGAATCACGGGTGGCCGCATTTGTCAGGCGTCCGACTCGGATTGGCGTGAAAGACGCGGCTTCGAATACCGCCTCGTGATCGAATTATCTTTATATTGTAAATATTATAATTCGAATTTCTTATATTTTAATACTAACATAGTTTTAAGGTAACAAGATAGTAACAATTATATGGATATTGCAATTATCTGAAATAAATAAATTTTTATTTATAAAACATTTGAATGCCCTAAAACCAAAAATATCAAATTCATCTGTATTTGTTTTATGACCGCAAATAAAAAGCATTTCATTTCATTTCAATGTCATCCAGTTTAATACATAACAGACAGACGGACATACTTTCGCATCTACAGGGTGTCCCACTGTTGGTATACTAAACTCAAAGGAGGTTATAGTTTTGCATACGCTGAGTACGTAAAAAATACTTATAAAATTCCAGACGCATTTTTTTTTCAAACAGATGAATTCTAAAAACTCTATGTGTACACCCATAGCCATAACAAGCAACCCGCCCAACTTTGCCACCAGCACGTGAGCTATCGTTTAAGATTATGTTTTCATAGACAAAATGCTCACATTAGTGATTAGAGGAGCGGTATATGCCGGTTGCGCGAAGCTAGAGAAGAAAACATGGATTTTCAGGAAAAATTTAGCAAAAAAGTTTTGACGTAATTTTGTTGTTTAGTATTTTTTACGTGATCAGTGTA
>CAJQZM010040468.1:14912-41222 GCA_907164665.1 Colias nastes | reverse complement strand
TGGATTTTCAGGAAAAATTTAGCAAAAAAGTTTTGACGTAATTTTGTTGTTTAAGTATTTTTTACGTGATCAGTGTATGCAAAACTACAACTCCTTTTGCGCTTAGTATACCAATAGTGGGACACCCTGTATACTAATAGTATGTATAAAAACAATATTCTGTTATATAACAGTAATCTATTGTACATTATCAGTTATTAAGGTCGCATACTTCTCAGGCATTACATAATGAGTCTAGATTCATCTATTACCTTGATGTACTTTATAATATGTAGCTGCACCGCGGTTTTACCCGCATTGCTCCGCTCCTTTAGGTCGCAGCGTGATGATATATAGGTAGCTTATAGCCTTCCTTGATAAATGGGCTATCTCGTCGTGTCAGCCGTGGGACGTCCACTGCTGGACAAAGGCCTCCCTCAGGGTTTTCCACCACGCCCGGTCACCGGCGGCCTGCATCCAGCGGCTCCCTGCCACTCGGACCAGGTCGTCTGTCCATCTTGTGGGTGGACTCACTGGACGTCCCACGCTCCGTCGTCCAGTACGTGGTCTCCATTCGAGAACATTTCTGCCCCAACGGCCATCGGTTCTGCGGGCTATGTGCCCAGCCCATTGCCACTTCAGCGTGCTAATCCGACGAGCTATGTCGGTGACACCGGTTCTCCTACGGATCTCCTCATTTCTGATTCGATCTCGTAGGGAAACTCCGAGCATAGCCCTTTCCATAGCACGTTGAGCGACGCTGAGTTTGTGCACAAGGCCCAGGGGGAAATGGGGAATAAATGGGCTATCTAGCACAAAATATTTTTTCAAATCGGACATGTAGTTCCTGAGATTTATTTTTTATTTTATTTATATTTACTACAATAATACAATTCATTATAAATTAAATTAAACTGGCGCAAACATAATCTATTTAGAGATTTACCGCGCGCCAGCGTTTAATGAAATAAACTCTTCAGATTTATAATATTAAACTTCTGTATTAAAGGAAATTCTCTTGGGAATGAAATATTTTACTGTTGTAAAAAGTAGACTAACTATATCACTCTCCAGCCTTCTAACTATCAGACAAACATACTTTCGTATTTATACTTATGACAGATTAACGTGTTTATTTGAACACGTTAATCTCGGGAAATACTGAACCGATTACAAAAAATCTTTCACCGTTGGATATGTAGGTACGTGATCCCTAAATACTATAGAGTATAGGCCATATTATATGTATCACAGGCAAAGCCAGGGTGGACAGTGGTAAGAATATATCTCTTATCTATACTAATATTATAAAGCTGAAGAGTTTGTTTGTTTGAACGCGATAATCTCGAGAACTGGTCCCATTTGAAAAATTCTTTCGGTGTTAGATAGCTCATTTATCGAAGGCTATAGGCTATATGTCATCTCGGGTAAAACCCCGGTAAAATAAATAGAATCTGTCTGATTTTTTAGTCTCGGTAATTAATTAATTTTTCACACAAAAACGCAGGCCAGGCATGTTTCTAACCGGTTTTAACGATAACGTAACGAACGATACGACTAAATATCTAATAATATAAATTTATGTTTAACTTTTTCATGTCACAGGTCAAATGTTAATCATGGCCGTAAATTTTTAAAGAAAGTTCATTATTGTTTACATAATGTACAGGTTTTTACATCATAAATTAGAATCTATTGCATAATTTTACTTTTTGAAGGCTTTTTAAATATTCTTTAGTAAAAGTTAATATTTCTATTTATAACTGCATAAACGGAGGAGGTTTTGTATATTTTCTAACTAACGGTCCATCCATTGCTTGCATGAGCAAAGCCGGCTCAGGGTACATACCTATACAACATATATTATACATTGTACCTTCTCAGGGATCACGTATATATAACCGACGGTGAAAGAAATTTTGAAATTGGTTCAGCAGTTCTTGAGTTGTTAAACAAACTTATTAAAATTGTTGTTGTTATTATAGCGGGGACAAATCCAATTAATAAAACTCATCAATATCTATTTAGCTTGAGTGGTATCACTATCCCGTATTTTATACGGATAGATTATAAATAATTGACCTTAGCTATGGATACGACAAAATGTCGTCACGACATACTGTAAACGGCTTTTACGTTGACAGTCGTGTGAACTTTCACACCATACAAAATCGCATTAATTTTGATATTGCATATGATTAAATGATTGTCAATTAGGCAATATATTGTTGCAACTTCCAGTTTGTAGTCTAAGAGATGGATAATATAGGCAGAGAGCCTATTTCAGATTACTTTTTATTTATATTTTTTTTTGAATAAAGAGGCGGTAGTTAAAAATTATTTATGAAGTTATTAAAATTAAATCAATACTGTATTTTTTATGACAATGTATTAGTTTACAATCGCATCCAAATCGGTTAAGCTATTTCTAAGAAGCAGGAAAAATCACAGACATTCTTATAAAAAGTTATTGATTGGTTATTTTACTTTTTTATATGGCAATACATGCTACATAAGAAAACAGTACCTTCTGATATAAATTTTAATTTAATCTATTGTATATAGTATCCCTGTAAGATTATGATTTAAAACCAGTATCAGATTTACTGAGATATTATAGGTTATGGTATAATTAATACGGAACAAAGTATTTAGTAGTATTTATGCTTAAAAATTGTAACAAAATGCAATCAATTCTTATTAAGCTCCTTCACCTCATTCTTATACTTTATCCTCTTATTTTTACCCATTTGCAGAATCCGTTTTACCAACGGGTCTTTTTTCAAAGCCTCCCTTACAGCGGTCTCATCGATCATCGTCAGAATTGTCGTCATCTTCCTCGTCGGTTGTATGACTATTTGCTTCATTGCTTTCATTGTTTTTAACTTCTTTAAATCTTCCAATAATGACGCGTCTGAATGCCTTAAATTCTTTCTCTCGGCTTTTGTTTCTTCGCTTAGAACTTTGTCGAGTCTGTCCAGTAAATTATTCTGACGCTTCATAACGTGAGACAAGTCTGGTAGGAATACGTTGAAATTTGGTTCCTGTCCTGTTTCTCTGACTGGTTTTGGATTGTGAACTTTACGTGTTACAGGATTGAAGTTGAAATCGATTGTTGTTAAATGGGACTTCTTTCGTACCATCGCAAAAGTGTCTAGTTGTCTCTTTATTTGTTGATTGTCCTGTTTCTGTATTACAAAGGGTATTATTTGCGTATTGTAAAGGGAAGTTTCGGCTTTTGTTTTTCTTGTGTCTTCTGATCGAGAACGTTCTAGAAGCTTTTGATTTTCGATTGTTTTTGGCGTTTGTTTATTTTCATCTGTTTTGTTAAGTATTGATATTGCGTATTCGTCGAGTATTGTTTCCTTGTCGGAGATTTTGTGTTCTATTTTGAAGATGTACTGCGATTGGCTGTATGCTGGAATATGTGAAATTTACTTTTTGGTTTTGATATAACAACTATTTAATTTTGAACTGTTATTATTTCATACTAGCTGCTCTCCGCGGTTTCACACACGTGGCTCCACTCCTGTTGGTCGTAGCGTGATGATATATAGCCTATAGCCTTCCTCGATAAATGGGCTACCTAACACCGAAATAATTTTTCAAATCGGACCAGTAGTTCCTGAGATTAGCGCGTTCAAACAAACAAACTCTTCAGCTTTATAATATTAGTATAGATAGGTAGTTGTATTATTGACCTCGAAATATAAAACTTTCCTATTCACAAATTAACACAAATACCAAGTGAAAACAAAACTAATTATTCTTGTAATAATAACAAACAAAACAAATACTGAAAATATCTCAAAGATTCCTTCAGTTTATTTCCTACGATGTTTTCCTTTTGAAATTCTTTTATATTATTTCAGTTTAAATTTCACAGTAACATTTTTCAGATTGTAAATTCTTTGAAGAATAATTTAACTTTAATTTTTCATTTCTATTGAACTAGCTTTCCGCCCGCGGATCTGCCCGTGTTTTTCAAAACTAACAAATTATGTACTAAAAATCTTCTGCGAGAACCATTTTACCGATTCGTGAAAACAGAATGAAAATCTGTACCCCTAGTGTGAGTTTGATCGAGTACGAAACGTTACTATCGCGTCTGCGTCACAGCCGAATTAGTATGGGAAATCGAACAGCGCCCCTAGCGGACGTATGGGGAAGCTAGGCGGCGCTGTTTCAATTTCATAGAAATCCGAGTTAACTTTATCGCGATCGAGTGCGAGCAAAAACTCACACTTAGCACACTGTGCAGTCGACTTTGAGATTATCACGAACAGACACTGTTTTACCAATTTTACATTCACAAATCATGGATATATTCAAATATCACTGAGCGATCACCGATCCATATGTTGACCGCGCGTAAGTTTACCTAACGCGCGAACCGATATTATTTCGCAGTATTATTTTGAGTTTAAAAATAAACATTGTACTTACACACAGAGTGGAATAAAATAAACAATATTATTTGCATTATTGGAATATTTATTATTGTAACAAAACATGTTGCAATTTATTGAAAACGATAAAATACTCGTGTAGTGGTTAGTTTAACAAATAATAGTTGTCGGATTCGATTCCCGGAGAGAAATTTAATTATTAGAATATGAACATCCTATCCTACTAACATAAATGTGAAAGTTTGTGAGGATGGATGTATGTGTAGGTGTGTATGTTTGTAATTTGTTACTCTTTCACGAAAAACGAACTGATTACAATGAAATTTAGCACACATATAGAGGGCAACTTGGATTAACACATAGGAATGGTTTTATCCCGGAAATCCCACGGGAATGGGAACTATGCGGATTTTATTTGAAAACGCATGTGAAGCCGCGGGTGGAAAGCTAGTGATTTATTATAAGAAAATGATTTGTACATAATATGAGAAATATTTATAAATCCATACTTCCATGCGTCACTTTGTCTGTTTGTCTCACTCTACTTCACGCCTCAATCACAGAACAGGTTTGTATAAAATTCAGTACCAAGGTAGTTCGAGACATTAAAAAACAAAGGATAGGTTTTTTCCCGGAGATCCCAGGGGAATGGATACTATGCGGATTTTACTGTGACTACGCGTAACACAGGCGAAGCCGCGGGCAGAAAGCTAGTTTAATTTGATAGATATAAAATAAGAGATAGATTAATTGGTTGAATTACTACAAATGCACTTGTTTTGATTATAGAGATATGTGTGCAATAATAACATTGATTTATGTGATGTAGGTACAGTCGTTGAATAAAGTTATTTTTTAATTAAATATTTTTTGTAATTAAATATTAAATGTATATATTGTATTGGTTTTATATAAAACTAGCGGTCCGCCCCGGCTTCGCCCCTTGTACATGTTCACGTTTTCTCTCCATAAGAACCATCCTCGCACTTCAAGGAATATTATAAAAAAGAATTAACAAAATCGGTTCAGCTGTTCTTGAGATTTGCGGTTAACAACAAATTCAGCGTTTCATTTTTATGTTATAGATACCTATATGTTATTATTATTTATAAGGAATATTTTGTTATTCCATAAGAGTAACATCTAAAAATAGCCTACAGCCTAAATAAACATGAACGCGTGTGGTGGTGTGTGTCTGTTACTCTTTCACGCAAGAACAGTTGATTGAATCAAGACAAAATTTCCCACCGGCATATATTATACTATCTGTGCTCCGCGGTTTTACCCGCAGTGCTCCGCTCCTGTTGGTCTTAGCGTGATGATATAATAATTATAGCCTATAGCCTTCCACGATAAATGGGCTATCTAATAGCGAAAGATTTTTTCAAATCGGACCAGTAGTTCCCGAGATTAGCGCGTTCAAACAAACAAACTATTCAGCTTTATAATATTAGTATAGATTATACCCACGACCCTCTTAAATATAATACAAATATCTGTCTAATTTCCTCTTGTTTGTACTGGAAATTATATAGATACCAGCTTTCTGCCCGCGGCTTCGCCCTCGTTTTCATAAAAAAAACCCGCAAAGTTCCCATTACCTTGGGATTTACGGGATAAAGCTTATCCTATGTGTTAATCCAAGTTACCCTCTATATGTGTGCTAAATTTCATTGTAATCGGTTCAGTAGTATTTGCGTGAAAGAGTAACAAACATACACACACATCCATCCTCACGAACTTTCGCATTTATAATATCTATAATAAATAATATAAAATAATAGTTAATTAAAGTAAGAAGATAACATTACATAATACACACACTCTCGCATTTATAATATTATTAAGTAAGATAAGATTAGGTACATAATATATACTGTTGTGTGAGTGAAGCCAGCTCAAAATCGCAACAAAATCCAGCGCTGTTTCGAGCTTGGTCTGACCAAAGCTTAAAAACCAATAAACAAGAGCGTGTTAGCCCACGTGTCAGAAGTAAAACTTCTTTGGCAATATTCAAAGATACCAAAATCGTCGCCTTACTCCATGACGTGACGGTATTGCCATGACCGTGAAATTTTACTCTCAACGAGCCTAAAGAAGTTTCATTTAAAAAGGGACAAACAATAATAAAAATAATGGCTTTTCTTTGCGAATGTACATTGCAATTGCACGCGTATGCTGCACTAATTCAAATGTTTTGCTATTTATAAATAACTAGCTGATTCACGTGACTTCGTTTGCTCTCATAAGGATAACTACTATTGTCTTGAAAATTACAATCTGTATTAATTAGCGTTATATAGTTCATTATAATTTTTAACTAACTTTCCGATTGCCTTATTTAAACCTTGACAGATTATAAAACGAATTCTTCCTCGAAACATTACACACAAGACATTTCTGAAAACAGAATGAAAATCGGTGCAGTAGTTTTTGAGAATATCGCGAACAGAAAGACTTTGTTTTATTATATATGTTATGATCTAGAGATACCGCAATCGAAGTCGCGTGCCATCCATGTTTTTATATACCTAATTCGGTTGCTTAGCAACCGTCTATTACTAAATTTAGACAGGCGGTTGCCATGGCTACCATGAATCTAGGATCTTATTCGTTAAGAAAACATCTAAGATAAATTGATATATAAGTAAGATTCGTTGGCCACCGTGGCCGTGGTAAATAGAATGAATGCCTTTGGTTCGATTCCTGGTAGCGACAAAAACAACCTTATCATTAATGTGATATATTTCCCTGTCTTGACTTTTTATACTACTTTACCTTATACTTTAGGTACTAAAACAAAAGGATTAATCACAATACATCATTGAGTAAATTCAATCATTTACACGATACGACACGACACGATAAAATATTTTATTGTTTGAAAAAGCGTATGTCAGATACAAGAAAATATTTAAAAATATTTAAGCAGCATTTAAGTATGGTTTGAGACGATCTTAACGTGAAATACTCAATTCAGAAACCGGCTGTAAGTCGACTATATAACCTCTAAGCTGGGATTAGTTATTGATTAATAAATAAATAAATATTTCAGGACAATTTTCACACACGGCACGATAGGATCCCATACTAAGCTTTCGCTTGTGTTATGGAAACCATATGGCTGATAAATATACATATATAATTTTAAATACATACTTATATAGATAATTAACACCCAGACACAGAGCAAACATCTATGTTCATCACACAAATATTTGCTCCGGGCGGGAATTTAACCCACGATCTCTGGCTTGGAAGGCAGGGCCACTACCAACTAAGCCAACCGGTCAGTCAAATTCATTTTATAATATATTTTTTGTTTCAGGTAATACGGGGTGTTCATATAGAACCAGCACATATAGTTAAAAGGAGAAGTATAGACCAACCACTAAGAATAAGTATATTTTATGACCACTCTGTATATAGGTAAGTTTTTTAAAATATTTTTTATATAATTGTATTAAATTAAAAACCGATTACAAAATGGTAAATTGATCCGATTAATAGTAATTAAAAATATTTATTTTTCAGGTTAGAACAAGAAAAATTTGAAATGATAAATGTGAGTATATAATGTTGGTTTGTTATATTATAATTTATAATATGAAGGTTTCCATGTTATATGAAAAAATATAAATAATAGCTCAGATATATAATAATATTATAACAGGAGTTTCTTTTAACTATGTATTTCTATAAAAATGTGAATTTCTTACCTTAACACTTTCAGGGTTTAGGATCTAGAGTTGATTATTAATATTTTTACATTAATATTAATGCTATTTTATGATTTTTTTTATTTTTTTAATTATTAAACATTACAGAATACAATATTACCAGATGCTGTTAAGTTCTGGGAACAAGCTTTAAAAGTGAGGAAAACCGGGGGACCAATAAAACTAAATAGGTAAGTGTTTATTTTATTTATTTATTTATTTACAAATTAATAATGCGAACCAGTTAACAATAGGAACGTCTATGACCTTGTTTTGAAAAATAATTGATATATTAAAAAAAAAACATGCTTAAACTCATGAAATTATTGTATTGTCACCGATCCTTGATAAGTGTACAAAGTTTGAATTAAATCTGTCCGTTTAAAGTGAGTCAAAATCGAGTAAAAATGTTGGTTGGATTGTATCGTATAAAAAGTATAACATGTACTTACAATTTAAACAATATATATTATATACATCATTATAATTACAATTTAACTTAAATACATAACAATTAAAAGACATCACAAAAATGTTGAATATTTACCTATTCTCTATCTGTTTTTGGCAATTTTTCGTATGTATGTATGTAAGTTTAATGTGGTCGTTTTCAAATCATCTAGATATGTTCTGTTTAGCTTATCTATACTCTATACTAATATTATAAAGAGGAAAGGTTTGTATGTATGTATGTATGGTTTTCACACATAAACTACTGAACCGATTATAATGAAATTTAGCACACATATAGAGGGTAACTTGGATTAACACATAGGATAGGTTTTATCCCGGAAATCCTACGGGAACGGGAACTATGCGGGTTTTCCTTTGAAAACGCGGGCGAAAAGCTAGTCTGTGATAATCTGTGATAAAATGATACACAAAAATAATAATGCCAAATATGCTACCAAACACTATCAGTAAGTAGTGAAACAGGCCTTTAAAACAATTTTAATATAATCAATTAGGAAATAAGTTTACAGATATGAATAATAAAAATAAATTCATACATATGAGAAAAACGATTCTATATTTAAATCACTCCAGTCATTTATTTATTAAATATTTATTTATATACATATATGTTTTAGGTATTAACCAAATAATTAATTTACGTAAATTCACTGATAATTTATACACGATACGACATATCATGTATTACAACTATGGAAGGTTTTTTAGAATAAACCATGTCAGTGCACAGAAATGGTATTTCGTATCCGATGAGATTGTTGCAATTCGGACAATAGTGATTCTTGTATTTGCACCAATCCATGCAGTATATGCAGAATACGAAGAGTAAACAGCTGGAAAAAAAAATTAATGCGTATATAAACTGGAGTGGTCAAATAGGCCAAACCCATACTTTAATATTATAAATGCGAAAGTAACTCTGTCTGTCTGTCTGTTACTCAAATACGCCTTAAATACTGAACCAATTTGCATGAAATTTGGTATATAGATATTTTTATACCCGAGAAAGGACATAGGCTACTTTTTACCCCGGGACATAGCACATAGGATAGGTTTTATCCCGGAAATCCCACGGGAACGGGAACTATGCGGGTTTTTCTTTAACTGCGCGGGCGATGCCGCGGGTGGAAAGCTAGTTCACTCATAAAAGATGAATGACTAGCTGTGCCGTCACTCGCGGACGTATCCGGATGCAAATTACAAATTGAACATTATAACCATGCCAAAAAGGTGCCCCACATCAGCAAACATTACAGAGAAAATTTCTGTAACATTGATTGACCGTTAATGTAAAAACTTAAGGGGCTGACAAGACCAAATTGAAGTTATTTGAGCAGTTTTTTAAGAAAAGATATTTATTATAGCCCATCAAAAAAAAAATATGTTAATATTCATCATATTTCGAAGACCGTGGACGGACTCGATACATAATTGGACGAAATCGGCTCGATAGAAAATAATTGCAAAGATTGGTCTTAAAATCATCATTAAACGATTCTATGTCTTTATTTTTTTGACGTACGGGTCTGCAATTTAAAACACGAAGTCAACATATTCATACCTAAACCTCTAACGAGTCATATTTCGCATATGACCCACACTTTTCCTTAAATCACATATTTTCTTATTATTTTCTTCTACGACCTGGCCCCGCCCAGTAACAGTGATATTGCGCTCTCGTTTGCGCACACTGTCCAATTGTACGGGAGTAAACGAGAGCGCAATCACTGTTAAATTGGGTCTTGTTAGCCCCTTAATAAACTTACAAATGTATGTAGGTGATGCGGAGTTAACCGAACTATATGTATATAAAAGTGATAAATATATTAAACAACTCACAAAAAGAATAATATAACAGCCATCACGTGTGTTATAGCGCCAGATTCTCTAACTACCAGGGTATAGACGCGTACCCTGCAGAAAGGACAGGTGATCAGTTTCCTGTCTTGGTCGCCAGGGAGCTGAGGGAGGTGGTAACCTAGAATTAAAATGTATTTATATGCAGTCTTTATAGATTAAAATGTAGTGTAAATTGTATAAGAAAGATGTATTCATAAGATTATGTAAAAAAGGAGCTACATCTGCCAACAAACTGTTTTACATTTTGGCAGAGTACTAAAGTGTTTTCTGGAATGAAAAATAAATAATAAATAAATTCTATCATATTTATATGCAGTCTTTTCCCTTTTATTTCCATGTCATTGATTGTGTTGCCTACGTATAAAAACAATGTAAATACAATTTCTTCTAATCATTTAATATGAAGGATAAATTCAGAATTTCTTGTCGAATTTAATAGGCAGGAGCGATAAATCTATCTTATTATAATTCATTGCAAACCAGGTGTGCAATAACCACCATTAAATAATAAAACCAATGAAGTATAGTGAATGGACAAAGAAAAAAAAGAACAATATTGGAAAAAGGCATCATTTGTACAAAAGGCGGCCTTATTGCTGAACAGCAATCTCTACCAGGTTGTATGAATACAACACATATCTAATTAAATACAACATAAATATAAAGTTAGTTATTCTGGCAATAAAATCCGTTTCGACGTGAAAGAGCATACACTCATAAATTCTTATTCTTACAAACCTATATATATATATATATATATTCTAATTCTTATAACATGGAGACCTTCAAAAAGAGTACCTTTAAATACCTAAAAAACCGGCAGCTAGCTAAGGCTCCTTCAAATTAACCCTTCCGATATATCCTTCTCTTTCCTTTCCTGAGGACAGCAACACATCCACTTCCCAGTGGAGTGGATGCTTATGGGCGGCGTGTATCGCTCAACCCCAGGCGACACGTCTGCTCGTTTGCTATCCTATAGCATAAAAAAAAACCTATAATTGTCGAGTAGAGTAGAGTTACCTGGGTTACAAGGTACAGGAGATGCCAATCTCTCCTGCCTAGTATCAATTTCCGTGTACGCTGGCGGTGGCTCAGGCGTGTCCGCTACGGGCAGGGGAGTGAGTCTGAATCCGTCATCTGGCGGTGTTTGGACAGGGTGTATACGGGGAAGTGATGAGTACACTGGAAATAATGATCCCAAATTATATTTATTTGCAAGAATTTAGTTACAAATATAGGTGTTGGTGTTTTATTAATTCACTAGCTTACCGCCCGCGGCTTCGCCCGCTTTGTCTAAAACCTAATAAATTATATACTAAAACCTTCCTCTATCTATTAAAAAAACCGCATCAAAATCCGTTGCGTAGTTTGAAAGATTTAAGCATACAAAGGGACATAGGGACAGTGAAAGCGACTTTGTTTTATACTATGTAGTGATAGTATAAAATTCGTATATACGATATAAAGGAGTAATAAGTTAACAAATATAATAAAGAAGATTATAAAAAGTAAATAAACACACTCTAATAAGATGAAATTATTCTATTGTCACCGATCCTGTTTAAGTGTGCAAACTTTGAATTAAATCAAATCTAAAGGAGTCGGCTACATGCAAACATGCATTTGAAACATGTTAAAAATCGAAATGCTCCTAATTATCTGCCTGTAACCCGAAACAACCCTGTGGTTGTGTGTTTCTGTGAGTTGTCCACTCACAGAGGACTGACAGCAATATTACATACGAAAGACACTGACAGAATATCTGCTCATGATTGCACCATTACCAGGTAACGGCCTTACTATCTTTAAAACTACGCAAAAAGGTCCTTATGGAGCGTAAACACGAATAGGGCAGAACAACGTCGGCTGGGGCAGTTATTTATTAATAAATGTGAGTTAGTTTGAAAGATCTTGAGATCTTAAAGATAATAGTTTGAAATGAAAAATTCTTGCTTAGATCTTTTGATACTTACAGATTTATCGCCTCAGTGAGTTTAATATGAATAATATGACAAAAGATAACTAAAAATTTAGATTTTAAAATTAAAAGTCCATTTTTTACTTTTATACGTGACAAGTTCATCGTTGTAATGAAATTCTTCAAGGCTTTAATAATTCTAAATTAAAAATTGCGACGCCTTGATTTGAATGCTCGAAACTAGATATTCTATACAAGAATTTGAATACTAAAGCGTATTAAAGGTAAATCTTTTTTCACTACATAGTATAAAACAGCTGTCGCTGTCTGTCAGTCCATAAAGCCGTTTTTTTTAATAATTTTAGATTGATTCGCTAAATATATAGAGAGGAACTGAAGAGAAATAGGTATATAAAGAGGAAGGAGAACGTCGTATATAATTTGTTAAGTCTTAGACAAAGCGGGCGAAGCCGCGGGCTGTAAGATAGATAGCAATTAAATTGAATCAACGTATTACGGAGTTGCGGGCAACATGTTGCAGAGTAAAATAGCATGACAGGTGGAATAGTTCTCACCAGAGGAATGACGACATTTAGGCAAAGTTTCCAGCAACATTCTTGTCATTAAACAATTATGTTGTTTGTCAAATATTAAGCATAAATATGAGACTAGCTAGTACCCCGCGCTTTTACTCGTATTTCTCCGCTCCTATTGGTCTTAGCGTGATTATATAACCTTAGAGCCTTCCTCGATAAATAGGCTACCTTACACTGGAATTTTTTCCGTAGGTCCCAATATTATCGCGTTTATAACACCAAAGAAAGAAACATTCAAACTATAAAGCTTCATAAAATCTATACTAATATTATAAAGCTGATGAGTTTGTTGGTTTGTTTGAACGCGCTAATCTCAAGAACTACTGGTCCGATTTGCAAAATTGTTTCAGTGTTAGATAGCCCATTTGTCGAGGAAGGCTATAGGCTATATATCATTACGCTAAGACCAACAGGAGCGGAGCCAACCGGGTGAAACCGCGATTCGCAGCTAGTTAGTTAATATACGTATAGGTAAAGTTACGAACTCACCTGGGCTTTGTCTACTCGTATGAACTGAGGGTTGATATCGAACTGAAGTACTAGTCAGGGTTAGTTGGTTGGGACGTCGGGGGCCCTCCTTCTCGACGTCTATTCTCCTGTCGTCGAAGGGATCGTAGAATATTGTTTCCTGTAATATTTACTTTATATTTGAGCGATAATTTTTTTTTTACATAAAACGTTTGCTTTATGTCAAATGCAATTAAATTTTTGGATACGGTTTAATATTTTGTTAAAAAAAGTATAGGTAACATAAAATTTTTGTTTAAATTAGTTTTTTTACTTTGAACAAACACGTTTATTGCTCTGACAATATATGACTTCAAAAAGTTTCGAATAATTAATTTGTATTTTGTTTGAGTTCTGTATTTCCGAATAGTCATTTTTATTCTGTGAAAAAAGTATACCTACAAGGACCATCCAGAACATTTTTCATAAAACACTTTTAAAACTGTCTACAGTGAACGAAGAAATCGTTTAATTTAATAACTATAACAATCACATAAAAAAGGAAACAAATTTGGAATAAATAAAATAACTCACTTCCACAAAGCTTTGGTTATTCTGCCCCTGTGCTTGGTCATTCTGCCCCGAACTCTCTGCCGACAAAACAAATTCTCTGCTTCTAGAAGATGTATTTACGCTTGAATTTGCTAACTGTAAATAAAATACACTGGTTTCTATTTGGCTACTGTTTCCTATAAGATATCTTTTCATCCATAGAATAAAATAAATAAATAACAACTGTTGAGATTAATCCGACCGGATTTAATTCAAAACTATTATGATTAATTTTCATTTAAATTATATTCAGTTATATTATTATATAGTTTAACCACCCACTAACTAGGTATGTTATTTAAACATGCCTACAGCGTATTACTTTCTGCCCACGGCTTCGTTCTCGTAGCCAGAGGAAATTCCCAGAGGAATGAGATGTTCCACGCGGTATAAAGTAGCCTATAACACTCTCTAGCCTCCTTACTATCTCTAGAAACAAAAATCATATAAAATCGTAACGTTGCGACGTGACAGAAAGACAAACAAACACACTTTCGCATATGTTTTACATTCTACAGTACAAGGGACAAACTGTCACAGTAAATAGATTACAAACAGTATAGAAAATACATACAAAACGTTCGAAACGTCTCATTCACACGAACATGCTAGACGAGACTCGTAAGCAGTCGTCGCTGTGTTGTCAGTAGCGAGTACCCTCTTTAAATATTCATGAAACGTATTCGTTGCGAAGATTTACAAAGTTTTACCCTACTGTGTTATTGTTGTATAGGTAATTATTTTGTCTAAAAGGCGTAGATGCTGTACTATATGCCTATCATGTCTTTATAGTGAACTTACTCGCTAGGGACCGCGTAAGGGTCTGCGCAGATATGTTTTCTATAGATAATAGATATCATGAGTAACTTATATGACAGATAGTCTCGAGATCAGCCCCTTTAGTCAAACGTCAAAACGCCAAGGAATAGAATACGCTATCGATAGAAATTGACATAAGCGTATGATGTTTTGCCTAAGGATTCGGTCACCCTACCAACGACAACGACGACCACGAACAAAATTTTCATCCAGTCGCAATTAAATAAAATTGTGCAAAACACAATTAAAAATGAAATTTAAGAATTTCCTGTCGTATTGGTGTTTGGAAAAAATTTTTTTGAGATCAATGGATAAACAAACAGGTTTTTCATAGAAACGGTGGCTCCTAGAAAAAAATGTATTTAACCTTTTTTATTGATAATAATTAAATGATCTACAATTTTGGTTCAGGTGATTGTATGATAAACTTACCGTCTTGGCGAAAATCGCAAAAAACCCTATTTTTTTATTAATTGAGCTCGAAATTTTTTATTTCCGAGTACTAGAATGACGGGAGATTTTAATATTGATTTTGAACAAATTTCGGCAAGATTGGAATTTTGGTCGTGGTCGTCGTGGTCGTCGTTGGTAGTGTGACCGAACCATTACTAAAATGTCATGAGCTTATGTCAATAATTAGCGTTAGCAGTTTCTATTCCATGGCGTTACGTACGTTTGTCTAAAGGCCCTGTTTCGATCCACGCTTAACTCGCTATCGAATGCACTAAGTTGATTCGATCATGCTTAGGATACTGTTATTATTCTATTTACTGTGGTTCTGTCAATGTACTTACTTCGTTTTCTGGCCTTATGTCGTCCAAATCTATATAAACTGTATGTTGTAGGGAGGGGCGCCTCTCTGGTAAGGGTATCACATACGGCCCTGGAGACTCGCTAGCTTGAGACGCCATTTTTAACTGCAATAGAGTAAAATTATGTTTAAATTAGACTTTCAACCTTGGTAAAGCTACTACTATCCTACTGATCTAAGTGCGATGATAGGAGATGAAAGAGTTTGTTTGTTTACTTGCTTGAACACCCTAATCGCAGGAACTACGAGATCGATTTGAAAATTTCTGTCTGTGTTAGATCTCATTTATCGAGGAAGGCTATATATATATATATATATATATATATATATATATATATATCATCACGCTGCGATCAATAGGAGCGGAGCAATGCGAGTAAAACCGCGGGGCACTAGTACAATATACATATCCAAAAACTACGTTTCGCCTTATCAGTAACGACCTCGTCTTATCACAACTAATTGTTTCGAGCAAATTTTATTTCCCTCTAACTGTCACATGATGTAAATATGCTGTATAAACCACAGTATTACAATATTATTTCCTACAGTAAGGAAACGCCTTTGATGTCGCGCGATGCCGCCGCCAGCGTAGGTACTTACGCTGCCACACGAAAATACGCTAGGGTTGCAACAAATGGGAAATAAAACAATTGTGATTATTAATATTATGATGAAATCATTTATTCATATGTACATTCAAAATAATTGCGATTATTAAATCTGATATAATTATTTGTTCATAAATATATAAATTTTACCTGAAAATAAAATTTGTATTATGTTTCCTAAGACGTCCGTAGTCCATTATGAGAGAGTACATCGCCTTTTTCCCCGTGAAGTCGCTAGATGGTGCTAGTTTTAAGCCCGTCACGTGGTACCGCCGCCAGCGCCGCGAGTGGTGGGGGACAAAACTCACCACAGTTCCAGCAAGCCACCAGAAATATCCTCATTGTTCGTCTCATAAATGATACGGTAGCAGTGGTGGAAAAATAACACCAGGAAGACCTTATCTGGACTACGGACGTCAAACGGAACACATAATATATAAATTTTACCTGAAAATAAAATTTGTATTATGTTTCCTAAGACGTCCGTAGTCCATTATGAGAGAGTTGTTTGTTATCTCCTGGTGGCTTGATAAATAAAACGCAACAATGTGATAGAGTAATGCCCCAAAAAGCTTATATATATCCTATAAACAAAGTATATAATGTATAAAATCATGACTTTGATAATTATTGAAAATTTGTCTCAATACCATGTATAAAATACATCCATAAATATACTACAAGTATATCTTGTCAACATTTTAATTAGTATATGCACTTCAACCGGAGTAGGCTAAAAAATCTCGATTGTGATTACAAATGACTTCTATTTTGATTATTATTAAATACACTAAGACAATAATATAATAAAAATTCCACCATGTGGCGGAAAGACGGGGGTTCGAATCCCACCTTGTGATCGAATTTATTATATTCTTTAAAAAATTTGTTTGTAAATAATAATATTTATAAACATAATATCGTCTCCAGTTTACTGTTGCAAGAATGTCATTAACTAGATATTGTTCGAAATAGATTGATGATGCTACTATAACTATGTAACATTACCCAGATTTCGACCTTGACTCGAAAAGAGCTCGCTTTACCCTGCCATCTATGATAGCCGCTGTAGCTGGTCTCACCGGATGCTGTGTAGTAATAAACAAATTAGTCAGAGAACCTCTTATGGATTGGAAATGCAAAGAAAAGTTCTTATGTGCCTTGAAACTGGATTCATATTTACATAATATGTGACGATAATTTAGCTAACTTGATTGCTAGTATGTGGAAGAATATGTTTTGGAGCCCAATGCGGGATGCGAGATAAACGCGTCTTCACTATCGACCCATTGTTTTTAATTGCAATGTAAACAGGAATAAATAGATAACACGTCCAAAAGCTAATAACAGTAATCACAGTATAGTAGCTGCGCGTTAATAAATGCAAACAATTTTTTATTTATTTTATTAGTCACATAGTTAAATAATTATTTTTATTATGCTGATTTATTTTAAAAATATCTTGATAAGAGTTTTTGAATAACCTTCCTTGCCTTCCGGATTTGTAATTTTGAAAGATTTGTTCTAGCTAAGGAAAAACCCTACTGTAATGTTTGCTTAAATGATCAGATGAATATATTTTAATAAATAGATTTTAATATTATTTTATTTTAATACAAACTGACTGATTTTATGTATAAGAATAGTGTACTAAACCGTCAGTTATACATAATTTAGCTAAGCATTTAGCATCCTTTTATAGCCTGGTCAGTGGTCACCAGCAGTCTATGTATGTTTCTATTTTTTAAGCTGTCCATCAAGGTGTACAACAGGTTGACCTATCCAAAATGAGCCAGACTTTCAGCTGTAGGTTCTGTATTTGAGTTGGAGCTGAACCTGTGCGTGTTTGTCAGTGAACGATTGAGAAGACTTATCCTGATAGTAGCACGGCTCTAAGTCTGTCTTACTAGAGATGACGTAAGCTGTTTGAGCTGTGATTTAAAATTTATTTGTAGAATTCCCCTCTGAATGGAAATGTTTGACTGTTCGAGCACGTTGCATTAGGAGCCGGCGCGATTGCGCGAGGATTCGGCTTCCTAGCTGTACAGTGTACAGTGTACAGCCCTAGAAGGTTGTGAAGTGTTCAAACGTTCAAACTAATAACTCTTGTCAAAGAGATTTAGTTCTGCCTTTGAATGAAATTTTTTCTTACTACCTCGACTGTCAAGGTTAGGAAAGCTATTACTGCAAACATTTCAATTTCCATACCAACTTTTTGACACTGGGTCCAAGGTCCTTTCATTCACTGCTTTGACTTTCCTGTGAATTGGATACGGCTGGTAGATATATCTGTTTTTACACTTACTTGCTTTAAAAAGATGTTTTTGAACTAGATCTTTAACAAGTGCGGCAGTTCATTCTTCCCCGGAGGGAGACAAAGGTTTCAAAGTTGATTAGCCCTAAGAGGCGTTCCTGTAGCGCTGTGGCGTGTGTCAGTACATCCTTCCCCGGAGGGTGATAAAATTTGCAACGATGACAAACCTTGATATGCGTTCCTGTGGCGCTGCAGCGTGCGTAAGTGCATCCTACCCCGGAGGGTGATGAAGGTTTCAAAATGATAAGCCTGAGAGGCGGTCCTGTACCGCTGCAGCGTGCGCCACTGCATCCATCCCCGGAGGGTGATGGAGGTTGCAAAAATAATAATAAGCCCGTGGGGCGTTCGTGTAGCGCTGCAGCGTGCTCCAGTGCATCCTTACCCGGAGGGTGATAGCGGTTGCAAAAGTGATAAGCCTGTGAGGAGTTTCTGTAGCGCTGCAGCGTGCGCCAGTGCATCCTTCCCCGGAGGGTGATGAAGGTTGCAAAGGTAATAAGCCCCGAGAGGCGTTCCCTTGGCGCTATAGCATGCGGCAGTGCATCCTTCCCCGGAGGGTGATGAAGGTTGCAAAGTTGAGAAACCCTAAGAGGTGGTGTGCCTGCTTGAGGGACCAACTGCCTGCTATTAAGCCTGTTTTTAGGCACTGACACTTTCAATTTATCATTTCCATCGCCAATTTCCAATTTGCTTCCGTGCTCCAAACCATTCGTAGAAAATCTTAAACGCTCGGGTGTCAGAATAGATTCTATCGGATTGATATTCCAAAGTAGGTTAGAGACGAACTTTATTTCGAATTGAATTGAATTGCAATTCCAAAGTCTCTGCAAGCCAATCAATTGGCGATTTGTGCTGAACAATATAACATATGTAAATTTTTCACATTTCTTGCAAAATAAATCATTTCATTTCATTTCATTTCAATGTGGTGTACATGCTGTTCTGGTGAACGCAAATCATTGCCCATGTAGATCACCAAGTAAAGGCCACAGTCCCTTGGTTCTTCAGCAGTCTAGTTTGTGACTGTCGCAAACATTCTTTGAGCTGACGCTAGCCCGAAGGGCTGATACGTTATCTTAAGTAATTGACCTTCGTTTATGATGTATTTTTAATATCGATATGGTATACAATAGTGATACAAGGATATAGGAGGCGTCGATACATACGGGTAGTCGATAGCCTCGCAAATATAAAAATTATAATTTTAAGTCGAGTATGTCATGTCACAGTTAACAATGGGTGTGAAATTGAAAATTACTTTGTATTTGCAGAACTTGCTTTTCTTAATTATAAAAATGGGTGATTAACAATAGAGTCATGGTGTTCGATTGACGAACCCCTGATTTTCAATAGTGGCTTGAATCTCCAAAGACATAAAATATGATGTCAGAGTTAAAGAATAAATAAATATCCTCTAAGTGAAAACTATGGCTGGTTTTCGAATTACATGGTATTCGAGGGTGACGAGATTAATTTGAGCTTTTGTTTGTTGAAAATCTCTCCCCCCCCCCTTTTTTTTTATTCTTTTGGTGTTTCCCCTGATTCTAACTTTTCTATTGATGAAATGATTTGAAACGACTTAAAAAGTCGATCTTAACGGTTATTGAATGTACTGGTAAAAACTGATTGTGACGAGTTTTAAACCAACTTATCAAATCCGCCTATCTGCATATGCCACTAATCATGTTAGTAAGTTAAAAATACATTCCACAGCGGGAGGAATTGTATAATATGAATTTAAACTTATCAATAATCCCCTTCAAAGCATCTCTATTAATTCTTAAGTTTATTTGTATAGAGAATAGAAGTCGCATTTAAATTTAGCAGTAATTAGGCACAGAGTCGCGGACTAATTTAATACGTCAGGCAAAAATTATTAATATATTTGTAAGAAATTCATAATAATTTACCTATTTCTATTGTGCATACAAGATATAGGCAACTACATTCTACTTGATTCGAATCATATCGGATGAATTTTCTAATCTAACGAGATTAAGACTTCGTTTTTGATATTTTACCCTCAATTCGGAAAAGGAAGGCACAATTCACATACATTTATAATATCCGCGTAGCGAATACGATTCAAGGAGGAATAAAATCAAGAGATCGAAACACGTTTCGGATCTTCTTTCGGCAATTAATATACTTTCTTAAAACCGATATTTGTGAAAATGGATTATCTAACGCGTAACATACAGTAATAACCATTCACGTTGAAAGATTTGTATTGAAATCATCGTAATTCATGTATATTGTATTAATAACATGACTCACCGTGTTGAGACAATATCTCAAACCTGCACACGAGCGGCTGAGCGCGCGCTGGCGGCGGCCGGCGCCATACACGCTGCGGCGGCTCCTCGTCGTCGCTTGACCCCGAACAAGAAGAACTCAGCTCGGAACACGTAGAAAGCGCGCTGTTAAGACGCCCACGATTTGCTAGGCCCTTGGCCTGCGCTGTAGACCTATGGTCGCGATGCCACGCTCGTGGTTGCAGATTTATACTTCGAATAAATCCGATTTTCGTTATTCGTTTGAAATAACGATAAACGCAGGTAACACTTGAATATTCATTTCACTATGAAACGTAACGGACTTTAATAAAAACTATTTAAAAAACTGAACTTTCTACTTCAATCTCGAAAGTTCATATAAAATTAAAATTATTACTTATTTAAATTAAATTAAATTATGTATATGTATTTTAAAATTCAGGATTTTAAAATTACATATAATCTAACGACTTGCGTACGGTTTGAAAAACGACGCAACAATGAGGATATTTCTGGTGGCTTGCTGGAACTGTGGTGAGTTTTGTCCCCCACCACTCGCGGCGCTGGCGGCGGTACCACGTGACGGGCTTAAAACTAGCACCATCTAGCGACTTCACGGGGAAAAAGGCGATGTACTCTCTCATAATGGACTACGGACGTCAAACGGAACACATAATATATAATTACAGATATTGCACTGCTAAATATTATTTACGTGGACACTTTATTTTTGGATGTTCTTAATTGTATATTATACCATTTAACTAAGTAATGCATTCGCATTGGGATGTACAATCTGATTAGAAAATAATGAGGACAACATATACATAGCTTTGATTTTAATTCAACAGATACAATTAATACAATCTTTCTGAAATATTGTTTCCTTCTGGGATTTCAATGTAGATTTACATCCGTAAACGGAACAGTTTTTGCGCGCCATAATAGAATATGTAAGTACCTATGTATAATAAAATTATTACACAAAAATAAAACCGGCCAAGTGCGAGTCGGGCTCGCGCACAAAGGGTTCCGTAGCAGCAAATATAATAAATTACAGTTAAATCAACCTATCTCAAAAACTATAAGAGATACTTTGATCAAACCAAAAATCGTTGAAAGAGTTAATTAGCATGCATCACCTCTATTTTTTTTAGAATTTTATACCCCGTAGTTATAAAAATAGAGGGGGGGGGACATACTTTTTACGACTTTGAGAGCTGATATCTCAAAAACCGTTCACTTTAAGAAAAATGTTTTTTAGAAAACTTTATATCATTTTAAAAGACCTTTCCATTGATACCCCACACGGGTATGTACATCGAAAAAAAAAATTTCATCCCTCAGTTACATGTATGGGGGGCCCCACCCCCAATTCTTTTTTTTACTATTTAGTGTCATATTTTTGTAGCGGTTCATACAACACATATTCCCATCAAATTTCATCACTGTAGTACTTATAGTTTCCGAGTAAATCGGCTGTGACAGACGGACAGACGGACAGACGGACAGACGGACATGACGAAACTATAAGGGTTCCGTTTTTGCCATTTTGGCTACGGAACCCTAAAAAATACGACTGCGTCGTCCTTTCGCGATAGTTAATGCAAACTCAGCGTGATTGCATTAAGCGGCCCGCGTCGCCCGACCCCCCGCCAGTTCCCCTCCGTTTCTCTGCACAAGTACATTCGTCGCCATACTGTAGGAAATATGGTAATACTGTGGTATAAACAGTTTTCCGCATTGAATGGTAAACAATATTTGGGTTAAGCAACGTAAACTACAGATATCCTTATGTATACTTATAATATGAAGCTGAAGAGTTTGTTTGTTTGCTTGTACGCGCTAATGTCAGAGCCCACGTGTCTAATTATGTAAATTATTTCACTGTTAGATAACCCATTTATCGAGGAAGGCTATAGGCTATACATATATCATTACGCTAAGACCAATAGGAGCAGAGCAATGCGGGTAAAACCGCGGGGCACAGCTAGCTTAATATATAAATAACAAAATTTATTAATATGTATTAACTTACCTTTAACTAACTAAAACTTGGAGTTAGCAACAGCGTGGTTGTAAATTCGACTCCGGGGGAGACAAAAATATTTTAAAGACGTTTCAATCATCTATTTGGCCCTGAAAATAATTAAATCATTGATAATACTATGCAGGAGCTTTTTAACAATAATTTAATTTTACGGGGTAAAAAGTGTAGGTATTATTTTTTATTTATCTTACGAGCTTTAATGAATATGTTGTCCAAATATAAAAGAAAACAATTTAAAATCTATAATTTTGTATGTGAAGCAAAAACTTTGTACCCCTTTTTTACAAACACTACAATGCATTTAACACACACACACTCACACCCAAATATATTCTCTTTTGTTTATGCTTATGCTATTTTCTACGAATTCAGTCGCATGGTCTATAACTGTACCTTATTTCATCGAAATCTGATCAGCCATTTTTGCATTTAAATAAGCGGAAAGCTAGTTAATAATAATCTATATTAAATAGTAGTGTTATAAAGCTGAAAAGATTGTTAGTTTGAACGCGGTAATCTTAGGAACCGCATGCCCGATTAGAACAATTCGTTTAGTGTTAGATAGCTCATTTATATCATCTTATAGGCTATATATCATCACGCTAAGAGTTCTTACAGACGAACGGCAAGTTGTGAACGGCAGAGGCTACTTCAGCTGTCGCCACATACCGACGGCAGTCGCGTCGGCGGCAGCAGTCAATACGTCGACGGCTGCCGTCGACAGGTGGCGACGCTTGCAGTTTGCGTTGACGGCAAACTGCAAGCGTTTGACGTTTGAAGGCATCCGTTTTTGCGTGTCGAAGGAAGCCGTCGACATATTGACTGCAGTCGTCGGCGCGCCGACGACTGCCGTCGACATGTGGCGATGGCTGAAGTAGCCTCTGCCGTTCACAACTTGCCGTTCGTCTGTTTTAACTCTTAGACCAATAGGAGCGGAGGAGGAGCAAGTACGAGTATGACATTACAATTAAATATTGAAAGCAATAATTACAATATTGTTTATTAACTCAATAACAAATTACTATCGGAGACCTACCTCTACAATTCCAATTATTCAAAAAGATACGATATCTTTTGATATCTATGTTATTTACCTAAATATTTGACGTTTGCCCTGCGGTAAATAACTATATGTGCGTAGACTGATTTTAATATCAAGGATAAATAATAAATATTTATAGTAAGAAAAAGTGCCGTGTGTGCTGAGCATACGTGTCAGAAGTGAAACTTCCTTGGCAAGATTCAAAGATACCAAAATCGTCGCCTTACTCCATGACTTGACGGTATTGCCATGACCTTGAAATTTTACTCTCAACTCGCCTAAAGAAGTATCATTTGAAAAAAAACACGCTTAATCCCATTTATAAGTAGGTATTTAACTTTATGCGAAATAGATATTTGTATGGATGTATGTTTATTACAACAAAAACACATATAGATAAACACATATAGACATAAGATAAACTTAGTGAATTTGTATTGTCATTGATCCTTGATAAGTGTACAAAGTTTGATTAAATCTGTCCGTTTAAAGAGGGTCAAAATCAAGTCGAAAAGAGTCGTTTACATTTAGAAATTAAAGATTTTTAACGGATTTTAAACGCGATTTATTCATTATATTATTTTCCCGACGTTTCGAACACTTTTCAGCGAGCGTGGTCACGGGCAGTCTGCCCACCACGCTCGCATAAATCGCGTTTAAAATCCGTTAAAAATCTTTAATTTCTAAATGTATAATACTCGCGTAAAATCTGACACTAGAAAATACTAGTCGTTTACATACAAACATACAATTGAAGCTAATAAAAGCGTATTAAAAAATTTCTATTTATATAACACTACTAGCTTACCGCCCGCGGCTTCGCCCGCTTTGTCTAAAACCTAATAAATTATACACTAAAACCTTCCTCTTGAATCACTCTATCTATTAAAAAAGCCGCATCAAAATCCGTTGCGTAGTTTTAAAAGATTTAAGCATACAAAGGGACATAGGGACAGAGAAAGCGACTTTGTTTTATACTATGTAGTGATATTAACACAAAAAATCTAATGATAAAGAATTTGTTACGTGATAAGAACGTCTCATATTTTTTCTCTGTAAGCAATGAAAATATATTGTTATCTGTTTATTTATTGATTACCATTTATTATACAATAATACAATAAATTAATTAATCGTTATGGATTATTTGATCGTATTTTTCATCAATGAATGTTATATTTATATTGGTTTTTTTTAAATAATAAGTATGTAAAAGATATCTAGTTCATTGATAAAGGATACGTATTTTTATAAATTCTACAAATATATGAAACTAGGTTTCCGCCCGCGGCTTCACCCGCGCAGTCAAAGAAAAGCCCGCATAGTTCCCTTTCCCGTGGGATTTTCGGGATTCCGTCATTTTCCTGGGATAAAAAGTAGCCTATGTCCTTTCTCGGGTATCAATATATCTCTATTCCAAATTTCATGCAAATTGGTTCAGTAGTTTAGGCGTGATTGAGTAACAGACAGACAGACAGAGTTACTTTCGCATTTATAATATTAGTATGGATTTTTGCCAATTTACATTATTGTAGAACTAAATAAATATTTGTAAAAAGACGTAATTTTGGCGGAAAATATTTTACTTTGTTAAATTGTTAATCTGTAATTTCCCTCCTTACAAGTGAAGTGAAATTAAATTTATGATGTGATTATTAAAACTACATTAACATATGAAAACAATACAACGATACGTGTATTCCCTAAGGATTGAAAACCGGATCTAGGCCAATTTCAGAATACTATAAATGTATATTTAACACGCTTTTGCTGCACCTGTATGTTTGTATGTAACCGACTCTTTTAGACTCGATTTTGACCCACTTTAAACGGACAGATTTAATTCAAACTTTGTACACTTATAGGATCGGTGACAATACAATCATTTCATCATTATCTTATTAAAGAATGTACCTGTTTTTAGTTTTTGTTTTATCTATATTTATTCAAGGCTATTAATTCAACTATGTTTAAAAATAAATGATTTTGTTTGCATTTACTAAATTTTTAAGAATAAATGATGTCATGAGTATAATATTGTAATTTGTATTTATATTTAGACCATATTTTAAGTTGTTTTTTAAGCAGTCCATATCTAAATTATATGTAAAGCCGAAGAGTTTGTTTGAACGCGCTAATCTCAGGAACTATTGGACCGATTTCAAACATTCTTTCACTGTTGGAACTTGGAATTTGGATTACGTGATCCCTGAGTGCTATAGGTTATATATGTACCACGGGCGAACCCGAGGCGAACCGCTAGTTTTGTAAAAAGACGAATCTAGCCGATAATTCGAGTAGGTCAATACATTTTTATTATCTTCATACTTCGATAATAAAAACAAATTCAAAAATAAATAGTACATAAATATATAT
>CAJQZM010040468.1:3149-14902 GCA_907164665.1 Colias nastes | reverse complement strand
ATATATACACAACTAGCTTTCCACCCGCGGCTTCGCCCGCGCAGTCAAAGAAAAACCCGCATAGTTCCCGTGGCATTTCCGGGATAAAACCTATCCTATGTCCCGGGGTAAAAAGTAGCCTATGTCCTTTCTCGGGTATCAAAATATCTCTATACCAAATTTCATGCAAATTGGTTCAGTAGTTAAGGCGTGATTGAGTAACAGACAGACAGACAGAGTTACTTTCGCATTTATAATATTAGTATGGATATGTCACTTGCTGACATCCAGTTCCTATCTTAACATATCGAATTTAGATTACTGATAAAGGTTAACTTATTTATTGATAAGAGTACTAGAAATAGGAAGTACTATAATGTATGTATCACTACATAGTATAGAACAAAGTCATTGTCGCTGTTCTGTTGATATGTATGCTTAAATCTTTAAAACTACGCTACGGATTTTGATGCGGTTTTTTTTAAGAGATAGATTGATTCAAGAGGAAGGTTTTAGTATATAATTTATCAGGTTTTGGACAAAGCGGGCGAAGCCGCGCGCGGTTCGCTAGTATTTTTATAATTTACTAGCTTTCCGCCCGCGGCTTCGTCCGCGTTTTAAAAGAAAAACCCGTTCCCGTAGGATTTCCGGGATAAAACCTATCCTATCTCCTTTCTCGGGTATCAAAATATCTCTATACCAAATTTCATGCAAATTGGTTCAGTAGTTAAGGCGTGATTGAGTAACAGACAGACAGACAGAGTTACTTTCGCATTTATAATATTAGTACCTATGGATTACTACGCTACGAGGCTACGAGGAAGGAGTCCCAAGCGTTGGTCTGATCAGATTACCGAACACATGGACCTACCGATGAATACGGCGCTACATCTTGCCACGGACCGGACTCGATGGCGACAACTAATTAACGACCCTGGTGGTGGGAGTCACGATCCTCAGTAATGAGGGAACGACTAAAGAGAGAGAGACCTATGGATTATTTAACTAGCGGTCCGGCAAATTATTACATTAAAGCTAGCCTTTAAATATACTTGGACTTACCACAAAACAATTTAATCACAGTCTAACTATAAGCCAGGGATCTGTCACTTTAATAGTTGTCTATGTGGAATACGACAAAACAAGAGATCCCGCGCTTAAAGGTAAACCCTGTCACAGAATACATAATAGTAGCTAAACGCACCCTGTCTAAAGTTTTTTGAGCAGACTATTTCTGTCCTGAGTTTTGGATATAACTCAGAATATACTACCTGTATCGCGTGATTTTACTCGCGGACGAACTCAAAAGCAAAATTATGGATTTATATATAGCTCATATGTCACTCTGATACATAACATATACCACTGTAAAGTTTCATCCAAATCCGTCCAGTAGTTTTTCCTATACATCAATACTCATAAACTTGCATTTATCTTCTTCTACTTTATAAAAATAAGTCGGGTTTTCCTTCCTGATGCTATAACGCCAGAATGCAACGATTTCCACGGTTTTGCATTCGTTGGAAAGGTCTCGGGCTCCGTGAGGTTTATAGCAAAGAAAAGGTGTCTCTGGTGGCGAAACGGAGTTCGCCCGGTTTGCTAGTTAGTTATATTAAGTACGATAGTTATTTTGAAATTTCTTAAAGCACTTACAGTTTGAATCTAAGATTTGGCGCAAGTGAAACAGTGAAATTAAAAACAATTTCACTCATCACTATTACAAAATTATTTACACTATCTTTTTTGTAAAATGTAAAAGAGTTAACAGCAACCGTATAGAAAATACTTCTGGAACACATAAACAAAATATAGAAACATAATTTGGAGACGACAGAAGATGGCACTAAATTTTTCATCACAACATCACAGGCACGCATACCTACACAATAATTCTAAAAAAATAAAAACTATAAAACACGCAAATACTCATGAAAAGCTCATGAAATTATTGTATTGTCATCGATCCTTGATAAGACAAAGTTTGAATTAAATCCGTTTAAAGTGGGTCAAAATCGAGTCTAAAGTCAGTTACAAACATATAGGTGAAGTTAAAACGTGTTAAAAATAGTTAAATAAATAAATAACACTTACATGCTCAATATTTTCACAAGTACATCACTGTCGAATCTCAAACGCACAATGCTTTATCAAAAGATAGGAAAAAAGATAACGTAGATAGTGTATCTAAATTATAGAGAATTGCGATAAAAAGGGTTTTTTTCAATACGCCTGTTAACAATGTATAGATACGTATTCGTGAAAAAAGGAATATGATGGAATTATGCAAAACATCAATCTTAATAAAAAAAATTACATTCTTCGTGTATTTTATAATCTGTCGAAGTGACGTTCCACGCTTGTATGCTTACAGCGTTGCTCTCCTTTTTATTTACTTACTAGCTGCGCCTCGTGGTTTCACCCGCTTGATTCCGCACCTGTTGGTCTTAGCATGATGATATATAGCCTATAGCCTTCCTCGATAAATGGGCTATCTAACACCGAAGGTTCAAAGGGGACCCGTAGTTCCTGAGATTATCTCGTTCAAGCAAACAAACACTTCTGTTTATAATATTATTTATAGATACATTAGCGGTACGCCGTGACTTCGCCCGTGATGCATATAAGGAATACATATTATATGCCTATAGCATTCAGGGATCACGCACATATCCAACAATGAATTTTTGAAATCGGTTCAGTAGTTCCTGAGATTAGTTTTTTCAAACATACAGTTCAACTTTAAAACATTATACACAAACTAATATAGATACACTACATAGTATAAAACAAACTCGCTTTCTCTGTCCCTATTTCCCTTATGTCCCTTTGTATGCTTAAATCTTTAAAACTACGGAACGGATTTTGATGCGGTTTTTTTAATACATAGAGTGATTCAATAGGAAGGTTTTAGTGTATAATTTATTAGGTTTGAGACAAAGCGGGCGAAGCCGCGGGCAGTAAGCTAGTTAGAAATAAAACTAACATAATGACTTTTTTTCTCTTTACAGAAAATGCCCAACACGCCAAGTTTTCATACGAGGCGGCAGATCGCACTGCATAGATTCCTGCAGTCTGGAGACCATGTGTGGAGAGGTCAGAGTGCCAGAGGAGCATTTAAATGTACGTACAATTTGTTACCATTTATAAAATAGCTTTTCGCCAGCAGCTTCGGGCAAAGGAAAACCTGCATATTTCCCGTTCCGGGATTTTCGGAGTAAAAACTATCCTCTATTAACCTACTCTCTACGTTGCCAAATTTAATGAAAATCGGTTCAGCAGTTTTTGCGTGAAGGAGTAACAGACAAACAAACAAACTTTAAAAATCTTGCCTTTCCAATATTAGTCGGCTACAAAAGAGCAACTATGGAGTTTCCTGCCGGTTCTTCGCCATAGATACTGCTTTCCGAGTCGGTGGTAAATGTTAAACAATGTTATTACGATTCAAAAGTGCTTTTATAAGAAGTCTAATTGAATAAATTCATGTTTGAGTTTACAGGAATAGGTAATGTAGTATCCAAGTGGTGAAGGAATGTTTAAACGATGTCTTGATTAAATTATAATTAATGTAATTACGATCTCTTAATAACACCACTTCAATTTTAATTTATTTTTCAACGTTTATTAATTTTACATGAAGCGTCTGGATGGATTCAGATCAAAGCCACTTACATTTAAAGATTATACTAACTGGAGATGTTTATTGATTTTTATAGCAATGAAATGCAGGCTACCTTTTTTTCAAAAATTTATAAAATGGCTCATTATATAAGCTTAATATGTCACTTAAAACCAGGCTAGATATTAATTTATTAACAAACTTACTTATTATTAGTATCTTAAAAACAAGGGTATTAGCTAAAACACAAAATATGAGTTAGATTTATCGAGTTACAACTTGCCTAGTAGTTCTAGTATCTTATAAACAAGGGCTTTTTATATTAGATTTAACACCATACATTTTAATTTTGACTAAGATTTTTATAGTTACAACTTCCCTAGTTTCTAAAGGATTGAAATAATTGTCTTCATTGACACCATCTTACTTATAATCTTTATTATCTAACGACGTATCACTATCCTCAGGACCCTTAGTTAAGGCTACTCCACCACTAGTAGCAATGATCCCTGCTTTTGGATAATTCGAGTTATAATATTGATCAAATTCATTCTTTTCTTTTTTAGTAGACGCTGTAAATACTCTATTCCGTATTTCGTTAATCGAATTCATATAATCATCATGTTCATCTTTATTTATAGGTTCATATAGATCTTTTTTATTTGATAGTATTGTAGGTTCTCTTCTTGATTTTAAATTAACGTTTTCGTCAATGTAAGGATTCTGGTTTATGTAATCTTTGGCTGTGTCTCGTGATGACTGTAGATTGTAACGTGTTTTCTTAACTTCTCTGCTATTGTAGACATTTGTATCTATTAAGGTTTCATAATTTGTTGTTTCGTAGTTTCTTACTTTCTGTGGTTTTATTGGTTTATATTTATCTTTAATGCCTTGTGTTTTCTTGTGTTTATTTCGCCAATTGTCTTTAGTTATATCATAGATATTGTTTTGTTTGTTTTCTTCTGATACATCTATATCGGCTTTTGCTGTAGCTTTTACGATGAGATCTGTTAGTTTGTCAGCTAGTGATTCTGATATGAATTTTTGTGCTATTTTCCTAATGTCTTCTACATTTGCTGTTAACAATACTAATGCATTTGTGATATGCGCTAATATTAGAAGGTGGCTCACTGAAAAATGATAAAAGCATTATTATTCAATATTATTTTCGGAATTATAACAAGCTTTAGTTTTTTTACTAATTACGTAATAATGGTTTCCAAGGAAAAAATATTTAAATTTATTTCTGCAGTTGACGGAGAAATCGGTGTACATACACAAAAATAAACAGTGTAATAGAACCTTTTCTGAAGTTGGTTAAACATTGAAATAACACAACCATTTAAAATTCTGTAACGTATATTGAAATGAAGCTAAATCTATATTGTATTTAGTAAAATATTCAACTGTAACTAATTTTCAGAAACTCAAGGTTAAGAGGTTCAAACGTTAATGTTAGCTTTGTGAAATGAACGCTTAATAACCGTTGCTAATTCTTGTATATATACATGTTAGAGCGTGGTTGTATTACGTGATTAAATCTATACTAATATTGTAAAGCTGAAGAGTTTGTTTGTTTGTTTGTTTGAACGCGCTAATCTCGGGAACTACTGGTCCGATTTGAAAAATTCTTTCGGTGTTAGATAGCTCATTTATCGAGGAAGGCTATAGGCTATAGACCATCACGCTACGACCAACAGGAGTGGAGCCACGGGGGTGAAACCGCGCGGAGCAGCTAGTACTGATATAATATTTCTTAGACATCTTTACTCAACCAAAGTCAAGACAAGAATGCCCCGCAACTGCAGTCTGCAGACAACCGTTATTTATAGGACGATCAAAACTACTATTCGAGTCGTGTGGCTGTGTGAGTCAGCGCAGGTGTTATTTGTGTTTATATGATAGTTATTCTGAGTATGATGTGAAATATTATTATTACTTGATAATTAAATGATTGTTAATACTTTTATCCAATTGATAATCGCATTTATAATATTGTTAGACGTAACTTTTGATTTAATATTTTTGTGGATGAATAGTTGTCACTATCCGAACCATCGAGATAGTATGTACTACGTACTAGAGAGGCGATCGCTACTACACTCTCTTTAACACGAGCTAGAGGCAAGAATCACAAGTCTCTTTAGTCTGTGCCGGACTGTGCCCCCCGCTTGCCGCGTCAACACGTGTTATTGCTCTGTTCAAAATGCCTTCGTGTGTGCTAAGATATTGTTTTAACAGTTCCCATAATACAAACAAAGCCCGAGGAGTGACTTTTCACCAGTAAGTTTCCTTATTATGAGTAAGTAATGCATTTTACTAATATTGTTATCATTTTGCGAAAAATCACCACGCGTTCTGCGTTTCGCGCCATTTTTCATAGACTAACAGCACAGACGTGACACTATCGATGAGTCTGTTAAAAAAATGTAACTGGATTTTTTAACTATGTATATATACAATATATACTAGGAAAGATTACCGTGTTGTAGTACCTAAATATTTATACTTTTACCCGACTACGCAAAGTAAAACGGTAGGTTATATTAAGTAATATTTATTTATTTACCTATTTTTATTTATTAAAAAAATGTTCATCAACAGTTGTTCCAATAGGATTTATAAATTATTATGCACAACAATTACAAATAAACACAACATTCACAGAAACTAATACAGTAAAAGTTCCTTAATCGCGCTTCCTTTAGTCACGTTTTCACTATTCGCGGATTAAAAAAATGCGACCCAATTTCTATATTCGCGACTAAACATTTTTTTTATTCGCGGATTTAATAAGTACATACATAATAATAAAATTATTCCAATAGGTATCTTACCCAATATCCTTGTCAAATGGACTAATAAGAAAGTAAAATAGATCTTATTACATGTTTGCCTAAAGTACATAATATTATGTTCTTAAATGATATCGCCGAGGCCTTTGACACAAGCCGCCTTTGTCGCAAGCCGCCTCTGCGGCGATTGATGTTTTTGAGAATGTAAATAAACAGAATGGAAGCAACCTTATAACTCAATAAATAAAGTATATTACACGCTTTATATTAGCTTCACCTGTATGTTTGTAACCGACTTCTTTGGGCGCGATTTTGACCCATTTTAAACGGCCAGATTTCGTTCAAACTTTGTAGATTTATTGAGGACCGATGACAATACACTAATTTGATAAAATAAATAATAGTTAAAAAAAAATAAAAAACACGCTTTTTATAGAAAACCGACCTAAAAGCGTGTTTTTTAGTTTTTTTAAACTATTATTATTATTTTTAAATGTAGTTCCGTTTATAGTAAAAGCCGCTTTGCGTATTTATTGTTTCGTCTTTCACATTCGTTACAAAAATTGTGATCGAGTAAGGGGGCGTCCATAAATTACGTGAGGTGTTTTTTTTAATTTTCTGCCGCTCCCTCCCCCCCTGGTGAGATGTCGTGAGATTTTATTGCCATCAACATTGAATCATCGTATCCATTTAATTAGGGCTATTATAAACCAATACTCCAAAATTCGATTACATCATGAAGCAAAAACTGATAAAACTATTGATTACTACACAAAACGACAAAAGCTTACTAAATTGATATTATTTAAAGGAAATTAAAATACATAGTTTAATATAAAATCCTCTTTTTATTAATTCCCTAGTATCAGTACCACCAGATAGTACCGAGTAAACAGATTGCACAATGTGTCGCATCTGCACGCATTGCTTAATCTTTGAACTTGAAGCCACGCCTCGCTCGTTCCACACGTACCCCACCACATCGGCCGCGCGCAATGTTTTTGTTTGGAATAACCTCTCTAGTGTACATATATCTCGATGATCCGAACAGATAAGTAATCTGTCAAATACTATAAAATGTCGCTTTCCTTTGAATCGTGGCGCATTCGTACGAATCGTGCCTAGGGGCTCGGACGTGGTTTATACGACATTCGACCCAACTACCCTCACTTTGCTAATAGTCGTTGACTGGTTGCGACTTTTTATCAACTACCTACATCAATTAAGTAGCTGTGTAGAATCGCAGTAGGTACATTCTTAGTACATTTAAACTAATATTTAACCTTGCCTCGCGTGTAATTTCTAACAATATAATATTAGTAGGATGTATGAAGAATAACTAATGAAATAAATTATGAAGAAATAAATGTGAAGATTTTAGCTAATAATTAATTAGCTTAAATCTCAAAAACTCGATAATTTTTATCCATTACTTTCAAACTTATTATTATTTATTAAATGAAAAAAAAAAAAAAAACAACGATTTAACTCAATTAACTAACTACACGACGAATTTTAACAAAAGCTGTGCTCAATATTTAATTTCTTATCTATATCAGTATATCAGATAATATTTTTTTATATTATTATCAAATAAAAAATCAAAAATTACCGATAACGTAGAACCATTTCGAGAAATACATTGCGAACAGAAAATATATCAAAAAAGTTTTATCAATATCAAAGCAAATTGAATTTATTTTTTATCGTTCCACGGTATTGGCTAAGTTATATTTATTTTTGGGAAAGTTACAAGTTAAATATTAATGGAATACCTGGCACTTATTGTACTTAAATATTTATTTATTTTAGAAGTTATATTGAAGCCTTACTTTTATTTAAAGAAGTCACTCTATCTGTTTGGACTCAATCATTTATAAATGCTAATACTTCTTTTAGAAACATTCTTGAGACTATACTAATATTTTAAATGATAACAGCGAAAGTCTATCTGTGTATAACGCTTCCACGGCTAAACAATAGAACCGATTAGGATGAAATTTGAAATAAAAAAAGTTTAATACCCAGGTTCAAGCATAGGCTTCTTTTCAATCCCTATACATATTAGATAGGGTTATCAGTTACCTACATTCTTTTGGAGGGTGAAACCGCGGGGCATGGCTAGTCTAACATCTTACCATACATTGTATACTATACTAGATATTTCCCGCAGCTTCGCCCGCGTTTAAATAAATCTTCATAGTATAGCATCTAGTTTCTTGTTCTTATAAATATATCTACTCTAACATTTTATTGATATTAAAGTAAAAACTAAATTTTCTTTTACAGCCTTGCTACGTATGTAATAACACAGGTCATGATTGTCGAATATTACGACAAATTCAACAAGAAGAAAGTACCGAAAACACTACAGAAGGGAACTCTTTAGATTATAATGAGGGAGATATTGGTGAGTACAAAAAAATTAGTTAAAAATGTTATATTATTTTGTTTTATAGCATTCAAATGCATATACCTGAATGATAAAATTAAAAAGAATAAAAAAAAAAACGATCACGAAGTGAGTTACGAACCCGCGTCTTTTTGCCAAACCGGGGCAACGCCTAGTCTCTCGCCAACCCGTGATCCCGCCAGAGCAATCGAATTTTCTCTACTCTTTCGGGTTTAAGTGCATAAGGAACCTCTCATCTAATGAGATGATGAGATAAGAATTTCTTAATGTTGTTATTTCAATTAATCCCCTATACAGGGTGTCCCAAAAAGTAGTGATGAACGGAAGCTGGGAGGTAGAGGACCTAGAGGGCTATCCGAATCACCCCCATGTATGTTATGCGATTTTTCGTATTTTCGGAGTTATGACGTTTTTTACAATTTTTCACCTATCGCCGAGTACGATGATATTTTCACTCATGGTGACGTCAATTATTGCGCTAGATGCTTGATTTTTTTTGTTTTCTAAGCTGAAAGATAGGCCAATTCAGTATGGTAACATTTACTATCGTTAGATCTTTGAATGGAATAAAAAAAAGAATTAAATGCCAAGAAATATAAAATTACCCAGTATGTTCACCACTTCGAGGGCCCGTAAAAAAATAAAATCACATAAAAAAAGTTTTCCATTTGGCTTTTAAAAACTTGCTCTATCTATCAAGTAGCTACCCTGAAAATTTCATTTTATTATTCAGAAGGCTTCAATCGAAAAATTTAAATCTAAATGTGGTAAGTGCAAAAATTGAATTAACATGATGATTAATAAAAACAAATTAAAACCAATAAAAAGGTGTTTAATTACCAAAAAATTTTAAAATAACCCCGCTGTTGCTCAATGTAAGTGCGACATCACAAAAAAAGTTGTCTTTTAAATGTCTGAATGCCCTTTTATCATTTTTAATGCTTTCTTCTGCTACTATGAATTTCCGGGTTATTTCGTCCAAAATGTGGCAGTCTCTCGTCTTTGTAGTATCCCCACGGAAAAAAATCAATAGGGTTTATGTCCGGGGACCGTGGAGGCGAGGCTAAAGGGCAAAGATACCCTGAAAGATGGATTGGTCGTTGCAGCCTGCGCATGCGTCGGTGACGCCTGCCTTAAAGCCTGGCCTCCACGGTCCCTCCACCTCTTGATTTTATATATGTATGTACTTTTTTTATTTCCAGAAGAACCTCCTGGTGTGGAAGATACGGATTTTGTTCTATACGTTAGTGCGTTAGAAACGGAACGGTGTAGACGAGGTCTGACAGTCGCTTATGCGTCACATTGTCAGCAAGAAGCAGCTTTGGATAGGTAAGTTTAAACTCGAACTCATGTAATGGGTATAATTATTATTATTTTAAAACATTTTCAATAAAGATTATTTCTATTTCTAATTGTAATTGGGCGAAAAGAGGCAATCACGATATTTTACAGGTTCTAAGAGCGGTCGTACACGGGCGGCTCGAGCAGTTAACGGCTGAGCGACGAACGCGGACTGCTCGAGCTGTCGGTCGTTGACTGCTCGAGCGGTCGGTCGTTGACTGCTCGAGCGGTCGCTACAAACCGCGCAGTTGACGGCTTGAAGCGGTCGCGACGGCTCGAGCAGTCCGTGTACGGCAGAATGAATGTATATAGTTAACAGCGCGGTTTAAGCCACGCTTAAACCGTCAGTCTCTACTACTTGAAGCGGTCCGTGTACGGCCGGCCTAAATGTCTATGATCGGTTTGTAGGTGTGTACTGTGTATCCATAATCGCCGTAATGGCGATATTGACGATCAACAACATTTAGGGCTGATTTTTCAATCCTTAGTTAAAACTTATACGTCGAATAATGTCTAAAACTACCATTTTAAAAACGTATTCTAATTGCCCGTATTTGACAGTTTACGTGACATTTTAATATTATCGTGTAATACCACTGTAATACTTTATTGGACGGATAAGTTTTATCCAAGCATTGAAAAATCGGCTCTAAATAAAACAATTACGATTTCTTAGCTTTTATTAGCTTCACTTGTATGTGTGTATGTAAACGACTCCTTTACACTCAATTTGGCCCCACTTTAACCGGACTGCTAGTTCATTAATCCTACTTTCCTACTTAATATTATAAATGCGAAAGTTTGTGAGGATGTGTATTGTGTGTGTGTGTGTGTGTGACGTGTGTTTGTTACTCTTTCACGCAAATTCTATTAAACCGATTACAATGAAATTTAGCAGACATATAGAGGGTAACTTGGATTAACACATAGGATAGGTTTTATCCCGGAAATCCCACGGGAACGGGAACTATGCGGGTTTTCCTTTGAAAACGCGGGCGAAGCCGTGGGCGGAATTCTAGTTGATAAATAAAACAATTGACTGACCGGTTAGCTTAGTTCTTAGTTGGTAGCGATCCTGCCTTCAAAGGGTTCGAATACCACCCATGGCAAATATTTGTGTTAAAAATCGAAGTTTGCTCTATTAATTATCTATATAAGTATTTATTTAAATTAAATATGTATGTTTATCAACCATGGTTTTCATAACACAATCGAAAGCTTAGTATACAATCGTGTCGTGTGTGAAAAATATCCTGAAATATTTATTTCTTTTTTATTATTAGTCACTAAAATTTATTTTGTTGACTTGCCAAATATAATGTAATATGGAATTTGTAAGGGAAGGCACTGCCTTCTGAGATACAGGTAATTACCTAGTTCAGAAGGCAGAGCAATATTGTAATGTTATATTTGAAGTTGCTAATAAATTTTATTTTATTTTTATTTATTTATTTATTATCTATAATTGTTTCAGACCAGTAGCTGGTCACGCGAACTTCTGTCCCAGCGAACTGTCCACCCGCTACAGGGACCTACCACATGTTCTCTCCACTGTGAAGCACGAAATGCTCCACGCGCTCGGCTTCAGCGTGTCGCTGTTCGGCTTCTA
>CAJQZM010040467.1:8937-25453 GCA_907164665.1 Colias nastes | reverse complement strand
AAGTGCTTCTCCAAGAAGTCTAATTGAATAAATAAATGTTTGAGTTTTGAGTTTGAGCCGTACGAATAAGATCCTATTTTTAGGAACATCGTGTGACTTATATCTATGGTTATGTTCAAAGGAGATAAAATAAATGTCGGTAATTATTAACAAATTAATCACTAGATAGCTATAATAGGTTAGTATTGCGCACCTAATCATTTATTTTCGTTCTTTTATTCAAGTTTGCTTCGTACATTTTTATTTTTTTTTTGTCAAATAGATAATGTTTGACGAGACAGATCCAAGATTAAGTGCATTTTCATTTTCAAATAGTCCGTTGAAAAGTTACATTTGGGGTTGCGTTTATTAGAGGACGCAATTTTATTTTTTTGATGTGTAGGGGGGGTCAGTGTGAAGCTATCACCAAGTTTGTGGGGTCGCCACCCTTGTCCCACGGCCGCCATCTTGAAAATAGCGGTTGAAATGGTTTTTACGATATATCTCATAAACTATTTATCTGATAACAAAACAATGTTAACATTATTTGTTGCAAATTAAATTCTCTACAACTTAGGTTCAGTAACTTTTTGTCGTAGAACTATAAATAAAAAAGTTATAAGCGAAAATGTTCAGAAATTAGAGATGTTTATATTTTTCAATAAAACTTTTTTTTATAAGTTTACGAAGAAATTATATCAGACCATTTTTGTAGATTGTTTTTCGAAGAACAACTTTTATTTACAACATTTTTTCATTAAGTAAATAGCTAAGGTTTTACAGCCCTCCGAAGTGAGTACTATTTTAAGTACTCTTTACTATACAGAATACGATATATTATGTGTGTACTAATAATAATTTGTCACCAGTAATTATTGTTTTTTTGTTATTATAATATTTTTAATAATTAATTTTGCAATATTATTAATAATTAATTATTGACTTTTTTCCCGACCACCGAGGAGGAAGAGTCTGGAAGCGCGTTTTTTTTTACGTCGAAAAGCAGGGCTGAAATGTTCTGCAGTGTGCTTCCATTGTTCTGGAGTCTGGGAAAAGAGCCAATAGCCATTATATGTATAGTTAGGAGTACTGAAAAATAGTACTCACTTCAGAGCGCTGTAAAACCTTAGCTATTGACGTAATGAAAAAATGTTGTACATAAAAGTTGTTCCTCGAAAAACAATCTACAAAAATAGTCTTATATCATTTCTTCGTAAAATTATAAAAAAAAGTTTTATTGAAAAATATATTTAGCTCTAATTTCTGAACATTTTCGCTTATCACTTTTTTATTTATAGTTCTACGACAAAAAGTTACTGAATCAAAGTTGTAGAGAATTTAATTTGCAACAAATAATGTTAACATTGTTTTATTATCAGATAAATAGTTTAAGAGATATATCGTTAAAACCATTTCAACCGCTATTTTCAAGATGGCGGCCATGGGACAAGGGTGGCGACCCCACAAACTTGGTTTTAGCTTCACACTGACCCCCCCTACACATCAAAAAAATAAAATTGCGTCCTCTAAAAAACGCAAGGTCAGGCCTAAAAAATGTAACATTTCAATGAACTAAAAAATGTTTCAATGTTATGAAATAATTCTGTCTTAACCTTCACTAGACCTCATACCGACTACGACAAAAGCAAACTCTAGAAGCCAATATTAAACAATATAAAAATGTGTGCGTGTACTAGTGTACACACGTAAGAAGTGAAACTTCTTTAATATGACCTTATTTTTCAAAAAATAATTTACTATGTTTAAGCAACTTTACAGAAATACGTCGTCGAATCACGCGTGGTAAGGATAAGAAAAAGATGGCGCGTAACGGAAAAATGTCACGCGTAACGACAAATGTTACACTAAATTTTTTTCCAACCCCGATAAAGAAGTTTCACTTCAAAAACCTTTTAAAATCTCAAAATCCCATATTACATGCGCAAATAACCGGCTGTTTAATGGAAGTTATTTATCAGGATATCTATGATATAAAAATCTAAAGCCCCTCTAAAGGCATTTATTTGCAAACGTAATCAAAAATAGACATACAAATCATAGCTTTAAACAAACCTTTCTGATATCAAGTCATTTTCAATATAACACCGGGGAATACGTCTCTTGGATAACTTTTAATATGAAAAATGCCATTATCATAACCAGACAAATTTAACAATACATTGGTACATACAAGCTGTATAAAAATAAACCTTAAGTCCATGTAATAAGGTTGGTTTTGAATAGCACGCGTCGATTTGAATGCATTCGAATTTTGTCGGAAAACTGCGTTCCATTCTTATATTTGCGGCTTGCAAATCCATTATTGTCCTATTTTCTAAAGAAATAAGGTTCAAATTCGCTTAACACTTTGTTTTCAGCGGCAAATATACAGACATAATATCTTTAACGTAACTTGACATATCCACTGAGAAATTGTTTAACATTCGATGCGAACAGTTTTTTTCAATAAATATTAATGAGTTTCGGGCTATTGGATTTTCCTTTCCCGCGTTTTGATTAATAAACTTGGTGTTGTATGAGCTATGTACCTACCTACAATATTGCTATGTCTTTATGATTTTTTATTAAAATTTTTTTCGATTTGACGCATTCGATTTTTAAATTTTATGTATTATTGGGATTTTAGTCTGTGTAGTTGTTTTTCGTTGTAAAGATGGTAGAGAATGAAATTGAATTATGTTTATGAAGAATATGTAAAGGAATAAGAATGAGAGACCTGAGACGTAATGTAAGATACTCTACAATACTAAAATAGTATAATATGTAATGAAAAGTTCCACGCCTATCGAACTCGAATCGAATCTTATGACGTCATAAATTTGTAGGTATATGGGCAAGATTTATTATAAATACTAAAAATATTTATGGCGTATATTTGAAAAAAAAAACATATTAAGTATTATAAGTTATATCATAAGAATTTGCTGCCCGTGCTTCCTCACAGATATGATACTCAAAACATTATTATAACAACATTAAATAATCCCCACAAAAGCAATAAGAATAATATATAAAAGTTCCATTCCCCTCACCTAGCTGAACCCAAAGAAATCTCTCCAAAGCGCGAACTTCAATCAAAATGGAGCGCTATCTATTTTTTTTTACTCGCACAACAAAGGCCTAGCCGTCAAATGCCATTGCTTAAATGAGAACGCAGTCATTCGCGAGCCTGGTGAAACGGAAAAATCATCGAGTGAGAAAAAAAAAGTAAATGTCATCGGCTTTTGCCGCGAAAACACACTTCAATTTGAATCTGACAGTTGTTTTTTTTTTTTTTAATTTTTCACTGGCACTGCATAATTAAATTTAATGTGATGTTTTTTTTTTAATTTAATTTAACTTACATTTTGTGTTGAATGTTTTAATAGATATATATTTTCATGTTTGAAGGGCAGAATGTTCGAATGGATTTCGAAATTTGAAAACCAGAATGTTGTCTATGACTTTCTTAATTCAGATCGGCGATAACATCTCGAGGGAGCGGACCTAACATGAGTTAATGGTAATTAACGGGCTGATTAACGCTCTCCTTATAATTACTTAAAATTTACTTGTTTAGGGACTTTCTTGACGCGGGTTCAACTGAGATTTGAGATTTTATACCGTTGAAAATAGTATAGATAAGCTATTTTATATAATACTTTTGTTGATACTGAAATCTTAAGAGTATGAGATAAATTGATTAAATATTGACTAATTTTATTGTATTACATTAATTGTATTAATTTTATGTATACAATTTCCAATGAAGAACTCTGGAAAATAACCAATCAGCAACCTATAGACCAACAAATCTACTCCAGGAAGTGGGGGTGGATAGGACACTGCCTTAGGAGGCCGGAACAAAATATAGCAAAAACAGCTTTAGACTGGACGCCCCCGAACGGTCGTAGAAGAAAAGGTCGTCCCCCTGCATCGTGGAAGAGATCCGTGGTTGCTGAACTAAATCAAACCGGCCTGTCGTGACAAGAAGTCAAAGCAAAAGCCCAAAATCGACGTGACTGGAAAAAGTTTACTGAGGCCCTATGCTCCTCGAGGAGTTAAAGGAACAATCATCAATTTTATTGTATTATTGAGGACTTAGTAATATTCAGATAAAACACCTTTTTTGTAACGCTAAATTCATCATGATCAACATGAACAACAAAGAATTTTGTTTTATTAAAACCCTAGCAATCCCAGGCTGCTTCGTCTACTTTCAAAAGGAATATTTTTGCAACATTTTTCATTGCTGCAACTCTGGTCGGTAAGTAGATGAAACGACAAAATTCATTTAATTCGAGCAAGTATCAGACCAGCAGGCCGAGACAAACGGCAGACGAATAGAATAACGCTAAGGAATAGAAACTGCTATCGCTAATTATTGACATAAGCTCGTGACATTTTGGTAAAGGTTCGGTTCGGTCACACTACCAACGACGACGAAGACCACGACCAAAATTCCCATCAAGCCGAAATTTATTATTTCTATTCGTTTTGACGTTTGTCTTGGCCCTCTGGCACAACATACAGATACATACAGTAAGGAAACTTCATACAAAATGTTCGAAATGGCTCCCCCCCCATCAAGCGTGTTTACAAGGGTATTGAGGGGGATCGATAGTAGCGGGTGACACATCCACAGATTTTGAATATAGTATGGAAAAAAGTTTAAAGTGATGTCAATTCACATTAAATAAATATCGATTGTTTCAGTTTGTAGCACTTTCAATAAATATATTTGTAAATACCATATCTGACTACAAGTTAAAAAGAGACTATTTTTTAATTTCTATAGATATGGCAGTATGAGTTTTATATTATGTTGACATATTTTCTATCAAAATGATAGCTACAAATAGTACCTATTAGGTGTCCAGTCTGTTTAAAGATCGCATCTATTTTTTACGCAATCTAGAAGAGCACGAAAATATAAAAAAAGGAAACCTTAAAAAAATCTTGTTTAAATTTATGTGCATAATTACGTAAATATTAGGGAAGAAAAAGATAGATATTATAATTATTGTATTTTTATCGATACGTGGCGTCTCCACTTTGTCAAGCACTAAGCCTGTCAAACTATTTTCTTTTTCTTCCTAAAACAAAAAGGTAGAGGTTCTATGCTCGTATAATAATAATTTTAATTTATTTTTGCATATTTTGTGTTTTTTAATTTAATTTAATTTATCGTTTTAAAAATAATTTAGTAGGTATACCTACATACAAGTATTGTAAATTCTGGTTTAAAATAATTATTGAATATATGTATAATACAAATATCAAGCATTATAAATAATTTAGGTACATTAAATAGCCTTCGGCGTCCATAACAAAACTAGATTTCGAAATATAGCACTGATAAAAACGTATTTACTTTTACAAGCTGTATTAATTCGGATTGTTTCTTCTTGTAAATTCATATTTAGGCTACACCATTTTTGTATTTTAACGGGTTTTAATCTCCAAATTACCACAAAATCAACTGTGAAAAAAAGCAAACAGAAATATACAGGCCGAATTGATAACCTTCTCCTTTATTTTTCAAGTCGGTTAAATATCAAAAAGTAACAGCCCTATAGCTATACGTCATAATTTCATGGGGGGGGCTTAGTTTCCTAACTGTATGTACGTAGTATATATCTGTCAACTGTGCCTCTGGTCGGTAAGTAGACGAAACGACAAAATTCATTTATTTGGAGCCAGTATCAGACCAGCGTTGCGACTGGGCGTTCCAGCTGCGAGTGGAGTACAGATTATTGATATAATATAATCATCCGCGAAATACATAACACAAAATAAAATAAACCAAAAAAACTTTTCACAACGACATCAACCTTCAAAACCTATCATGTACAGCCAAACACAGAAGCTTATTTTAAAAATAATATAAAATAATATAATAATCCGGTTTATCCGCATTAATCCAGTGCTGGAGAGAGGCATGATACAAGATTTAAGCGTTAAGAAGCGGCGGACAAATTTGTGGGAGACAGACATCTTAGCGAATATAATGTACAGTCGGGTGGAAAAGTTCTTTTAATTTTTTTTTATATTTTTTCTTTATAGAGATAGAGGAGGTTTTATGTTAAATATTAAAGGTTGTTGTGTATTAAAGGTACATAATTTGTTGTGGAAAGTTTATTGTAAGTTTTACGTTGTGTTCTTATTGGTACTATACCTAATTGAATAGAGTGTGGAAGAAATTTTTATTAATAAGCCTGTTTATTAAAGTTATTGTTGTGTTTGTGTAGCTCTGCTGTGTGTTACAATGCAATGTATTTTACCATAATTATAAGGAACGTAACGTCTATTTGCTACATGTATTTAAAAAGAAAAATATATTATCTTAAAATGTTACATAAAAAAATCGTTACTCTTTCCTTTCTACACTGATTTTAAAATACCAAATTATAATTATGTCAAGTATATGTAAGAAAATAATAAGAAGAGATTTAATTATTAACTCAATCGACCGTAATAAGTTATCTTCTTTCGTATTTGAGCCAGCATCTGCACATATTTTAAGCTCATTACTCATAGTCTACAAATTAAAATAAGATTCATTTTACAATATAAATTCTACTTAAAAATGTGAAAGTTTATATTTTTTGTTTAATCGAGAACTACTAGACCGAGAATTTTATTTTTGTCACTCATCGATTTTTTGTAGGATACCTTTTTAAGTTTTAACTATTACTACTATAAATAAAATGATATATTTTTTCATACACACAATTTTACAACGAAAAAATTATGGGACCTCCTAGTATGTTTAAAAACCCTGTGTCAGGAGGACCAGCTCTTCCTTAACTAAAGTTTAAAATAAAATAATTGCAGATCTCTTACTATCCTTTTACCCGCAGTGCTCCGCTCCTGTTGGTCTTAGCGAGATGATATTATATAGCCTATAACCTTCCTCGATAAAAATTCTTTCGGCATTAGATAAATTCCGAAAGAATTTTTCAAATCAGAGCAGTAGTTCCTGAGATTAGCGCGTTCAAAACTTCAAACAAACAAACTATTCAGCTTTATAATATTAGTATAGAAAGCAGCAGACACATAACATTTCTCAACAGGGAATCGAACCTAAAACCACTTGTAGTTGTTTCTCTTCGTTAACCAATGAACCAAAGCGTCAAACATTTTTATGTATTATTCATGTGAATAAGTAAGTATATTAATTATAATAAGTTTAATTTTTTAATCTTCATGTAAGTTAATATTTGAAATTTAATTTACAATTTTTCATACAACTGTCCCTCATATTGTAACTTAGCTCTACACCTTTGATATATTCTTCTTAAGAGCATGAATAAACTCTTATACTTTAAATTATAATGTTGATACTTGATCATTTACTTTTTTTGCACAATATTTTTTGGTAAAGAACCATAATAAGAAAATGGGTTTGTCTATATTTACAAGTAATTTTAATTTCTAAGATGATACAATTTACATTGTACACATGCTGTATTATTTTTTAAATGTGTAACTAAAAATATATAATTGCAAAATGAAAAATATCTAATTAATGCAATTCCCCCGTCAAATTTTTACTTTTCTATCATACTTTAAACATGCATCGTCTTTAATATAAACTACTTCTAATAAAACACACCAAATAAGAAATTAACACGTAATATCAAGAAGGTCTTCACGCTATCAAGAAATATAGTAAAAATACTCCAAGTATCAAGCCTCCCCATCCACGTATACCTCTTAAATGAAAGCTTTGAAATAAATAAAGTTGCGTCACGACTCCGGTCCTCTAATTAACTGTGAGAGTTATGTTTGTGTGTTCGCAGACGTATCTTCAGAGTTATTGCGAAAACTTTCTTATCGGGCGTGTTCATACAACCCGAATCCCTTGCAAATTATTTTGGGCGTGTTTTTAAATTAAAATATTAAAACTCGTTAAACCACAGATACTATAATATTTAAGACGTTATTAGTTCAATCATTGCTACAACAAAATGCCTTCTTCGTTAATGTAATTGATAATTTTCTCTAAAAATTAATAATACATATATGTATAGAAATACGTATCTTGCCAATGCTGGTTGCTCATTTTTAACCAATGTTGCAATACCAAAATGGTATCAAACCTGAGGTGAACGGAAAAAGCGGGAAATAATTAGCCGTGACAGTTCGCGCTTATGCCGCCCGAAGCTAAGGAAACTTGCTATACAGCCACTGCATTCTATTGTCATGGAATTTAACTCACGATTTTCAAAATTGGAATAACTCGTTCGTTCGGAAACGCTTATCGGGTGCGGGAAACGGAAAGGCGGGAAGTAATTAGCCGCGTCCCGCGCTCCCAGCCTCGGGCGAAGGAAACTTGCCATACAGCCACAGTATAACTTATATGGCCAGTGATAAAATAATATTGACAGTTTTATTCGTATTCAGAATATAGTTTAGCGGTTTATGGTAACATTTTAATAAGTAAATAATATCTATTATTGACGAAGGATGGTTTAATCTTTTGATGCTTTGATTCGTAGATGTAGGCGTAGGCGCCTACGTCGTAGCCCGTAGCTTATTAAAAAGAAAATAATTTGATTAAAATGATATTAGTTGGTTATTTACGATAAATATAGATTTTATCTTGATTGTTATTTATAATAGATGTCTTCATATTTAGTAATCGCTCATCGTTTCTGTAGTAAGGGTAAGTATAAATACAAAATAATATATTTAAAGTGTGCAACAACAACAGCATGTTTTAACTTTTATCTTATATAAATGCGTCTTCAATATTAAGTGTACTGCTAAAAAACTATCACTAAAACCGTTCTTACAGTTGACAAAAAATTTAAATAATAAAATATCTCAATCATCGCATTAGATAAAGCATACCTAATTAACATTGATCTCTACTAGTTATTATTTTTTTTATAACTTGCTTTTCCACTTAGTGTTTCACTACATTTCATTTAAAGTTTATTTTTTAACCGACTTCAAAAAAAAGGAGGAAGTTATCAATTCGGCCGGTGTGTTTTTTTTATATGTATGTACACCGATTACTCCGAGGTTTCTGAACCGATTTACGTGATTCTTTTTTTGTTTGATGCGGAATGATGCGAAATGAAATTTATTCGGATAGGCCCGCTAGTTTTTATTTTATAAGCCAAGCACTAAGCACTTAGTATTAAGCCCGTGCACCGACATCAAACCTATTTAGTAAATAGCACATCTAAATAATATGTAGTAATTAATAATATCAAATCTTTTTTATTTTTTACTTTTCCGTTTTTGAAGTCGGTTGTTTTTAACGTAGTTATTTTTATATCTTCCTACATAGTATATATAATAATGGTCGAGTTTGTAAATAGAATAATATGTCTATTACAAATTTAAACACAGTTAAAATATACCACTTTTATAATTTATAGGCAACACCGCGGTCACTAACTAGTCCTTCCAAGCTATAACTAACAAACCTCATTACCTCATAAGTCGCTAATACTAAAGGGACATAGACAAAAAATAGAGTTAACGGCGGTCATAAAAAACGCGTTTAACAACCGTGTTGCCAGATTCAAGAAGGAAATTACCCCACCAACGCAATTTTCCCAAACCCTTATACGGAATTACGGACCGAGTTCCAATTTAGCAGGTAATGTGAAAGCTTTAAGGGAAATCAGAGGTGTTGTTTTATAGACTTGTGTGTGTACAGATAAAGAATATTTTTTCTTTTTATTATTATGTAGGTACTGTATATAAAATGTTTTAAGTATGGTGAAGTCCCGTGTCCCCTAGTGGGGTAAGGGGCAGATGCATTATGCATCTGTTTCACTGATCGATTTTCTTTAGGGACAAGTAGGTGATCAGTCTTCTGTGTTCTGCCAGAGGAAGACATTTTATTTTTTCTTTGTCTCCACCGGGAATCGAACCCAGAACTCTTCGGTTCTACAATCTACGCTCACGCGTCAACCACTGGACCAAGGAGGCGGTAAAGTATGGTTAAACAAATAATTTAAAAATTATGTACATGCCATTCCATAATGCGCATGTTACAAAATAATTTTTTTTTTCCGATAGTAAAGTTACATATATAAGAAAAAAAAATACGTGTACCTATCTCATTCTCTTGCTGAAAATTGTCGTAGATATGTGTGGAAATACAGATATAAAAAAAACACAATAGGAAACATGAAAAAATTTAATAGAGCTTTTATTTAACCATAGAGATTTATTTCAGTATCTATTAACATCATCATCACCTTTTTTCATACTGTAATAAAAAAATAGGAAAAAATACATACAGGTTTCTACGAGTCATCAAATACTTTCGTCCTTAGATCTTTCAGAGAGACTTTTCAGAAGAAACAGTTTCATCTCAATGTTTTTCTTCATACATAAAATCAATTGTCTGGTGGATAAAATGAAATATGATTTATGTAAGTATATACAAACCCTCGACCTTTGAAGTTAAAACTTTAACTATTGACCTATTACTGCTGCATTATATTAAGAGAATAACTAATAAGATATATTATGAGTTGCTACCTAAAGAGTTTTTCAATTTTTCGTTATAATATGTACGAACATGTTGGTAATTCAGAAACCAATGCTTAGAAACTTGTCTGATTATAACAATTTTTATAAACAAAATACCAAGTGTATATCACTAACAGCTTTTTTTTTGTAGTTACTTAGGTAGAGAAGTTTTAACTAAATGAAGATTGTGTACGTTAAACATAAGTATAATTTTTAGTAGTATAGAACGACTACAATGGGTATTATTTATTTATTTAATGTTCTTAGTATTAGTAAATTGAACGCCAAGTTTTATGAAATAGTTAGGTATATTAGCTGATTTTAACTTTCAGCAAATAAACTCTATTGAAATGTCAACGATAATGAAACGTCAACAAAATCGAATCTCGCCCAAGTTGATTATAAAAGTATTCGATTTGAAAAATATTAATATTTAGAGCTCGGATAGAAATGGAATACAGAAAGCAATATCATTTCTACACTTTGTGAACATCTAATAAAATGCGAATCAAATAAATTCCGAGCCAACCGAGCGGCGACGGTGAAAGTTAATTTGAAAATGGAATAAACAGAGGCGAGCCAATGGCATGCGATCTCGAGGGACGGTCAGCCAATCGGGAGCGAGGGATTTTCGCGCGCTGAATTTTTATTAGCACAGATAATAACACCATTTTGTGACAGCTCCCTTTTTCGTTTTTACGCATTCGGTGTTGCTATACGTGAAATGGAAAATAAATGGGCAAACGTGACTGTTCCTTTATTTAGATATTTGTACTATTGGTGATATTGTTGGAGGGTGGAAAGCGATTCGGGGATTGTTTTAATAAAGAGGCTTTGAGGTTTGCCGCGTCGAGATGGATTCCTAAAGAAGTTTGGGATCTCCTCTCTAATGCAATGCGAGGGGAAATGTTGTTTGTTTTTATAGGGAACTAGTCTGTTCAAATGGGGTATAAATATATGACTGTGATTTCATAATACAAGACTTATAATATATAATATGTGTAAAGTCTTCTTAAGAATGATGTAGCCTTCAAAAAACGGTCAATCGAGGACATCACCATCGACAAACGTCATTCAAATAAATTATTTCGTAGCTACTCAATGTAGCTACTACAAAAACACATTACTTTTTCAACGAATGTTCTAAACTTAGTTCTAAAGTATAAATAACTAGCTTACCGCCCGCAGCTTCGCCCGCTTTGTCTAAAACCTAATAAATTGTATACTAAAACCTTCCTCTTGAATCACTCTATCTATTAAAAAAAAACGCATCAAAATCCGTTGCGTAGTTTTAAAGATTTAAGCATACAAAGGGACATAGGGACATAGGGACAGAGAAAGCGACTTTGTTTTATACTACCTATATGTAGTGATGATATTAAGCATGCTAGAAAATAATACGAGTAACTATACCAAAATTTTGCCATATCGGTTCAGTAGTTTTTATTGCAAAAATATAAACTTTTTTTTATCTCATACTATACCAATTCCCGGTTTTATATTTTCAGTTATAGAAGAATTATTAAAAAAAAATTTAGTGTAACATTTTTTCGTTACGCGTGACATTTTTCCGTTACGCGCCATCTTTTTCTTATCCCTACCACGCGTGATTCGACGTATTTCTGTAAAGTTGCATATTATAGTAAATTATTTTTTGAAAAATAAGGTCATAAAGAAGTTTCACTTCTTACGTATGTACACTAGTACACGCACACATTTTTTTTACTAAATTTCTCGGACTATAAGTAACAATTAAAATAAACGATAAAAACTGAATTTTATTAAATTGAAAATTATTTTAAAGTCCTTATAAGCTCAAATACTATAAGTATTCCAATAAAAATGTTTTCCCATAAAATGCTACCCATTGTACATTGTTAACATCAAGTACTATTAGTTAAGTATGGTTGCGGCACGCGGCGTTGCTTCACCGTGGCCCGTGGGGTTGTAATTGTATAAATAATGTTGTAACGGGAATCCTGTTAAATAATTATGCCGGATATAAATCGGGGCTTAAAAAATCTGTCTTATGTGTTGTATTTTGTTCAATATCATCAGGAATAAAAATATTTTTGATAAAGCAATAAAACTATAAGCGTCGTAATACCTACATTTATCAAAATCAAAATTTAATTGTAAATACAGAATATTATAAAATTTTAATGAGTTTAATGGACTTAAGACAGAATCCCATAATTTTTATTCACTCGATGTACATTATAAGAGCCAGCGCGCACGAGCAACTTTGTCTCCGCAACTATTTTGTCTCTCCCATCAATTGTATGGGGAGTTGCGTCGCTACGTGCGCGCACTTTCATACTAGCCCATGGGTGGGAGAGACAAAATAGTTGCGGAGATAAAGTTGCTCGTGCGCGCTGGCTCTTAGGGACCAACTTATTGATTGCTAGAATCTAGATTTTATAAGATCAAGACAATCCATAATAACTAAGCCCTAGGTTCAATGTGGATTTAAAATATTATCACCAGCCTGTCAATAATGCAGATAAAACATGACAATCCTTTTCCCTTTAATCATTGTAAAAATTACGATCACTAATAATGAAATTTGCCCAAAAAAAAAACTCTTCCACCATAGGTAACATAAAACCTCTCAACTCAGTATAAGTTACGGTTGCCATGCCAAATAATAGCAAGAATTAAGGCTAGGGTAGTTCACACGGGCATATTGAGTTCATTAAATTAGGACGCTAATGGGCGGCGCGTGACCACTCACCCTATATAAGTACCATAGAGTGCATAGAGTGGATTGTTTTTTTTAATAACGTAGCAAAGGTCTTTGTTACTTTTGGTATCATAGAGATTGGAATTATTTTTATTATTTAAAGAAAAAAATTGACGGTATTTTTTATGAAATAGATAATATTATAAATAAGTTGGAAGCAAAATTATTTTTTGTCTTTCAGATCCTCAAAAATATTATTTTATTTTGTAAGAGTTAAAATACAAATATGGTAAATATTATGAAAGCTAATAAAAACTTCTTTTGTACCCCACAGGGCATAATCCAAAGTGTCCCTACATAGATATAGAGGCCTCGTTAATTTGAAAAACGATATGAAGAGGGGAAAACCGAAAGTTAATTGTAAAACATTAAAATATAAAGGTTTTGGGCTGGCCTCGAAAGATCACTACGATATAATTTTAATCAACAAAAGACCATATTTTTCATTTGTTATTTGTTTATGAGCTGAAGAACTTTCTACTTACAATTTTTTTTTATTTGAGTTTATAATATAGGTATTTAAAGCGAAGCCAATAGCTAACCTAGACTCTTGATTGAATAACTCTATGATATAATAATAATCAGCCTTATTGTTTAAGAAAATAATAATTGGTGTTGTTTAGTAAAGAGCCTAGGCTTTTAATCAACTAGTACTTAGCTGCGTCTTATACAGCTTAAAACTTAATCCAAACATAATGACCTGTGGTCTGTTAACTGTGAATAATATACACAATGATTTAACTTTAAAATAATTGAAACACATATTCTAGAAATGAATTTATTGATACTGTCCATTGTCTAATCTCAACCTCTTAATTTTCTTACAAACTCTTTATCATTTACATAAACTCAATATCCATTCACGTATTCTTGGTATTAGGTACCACTGTCCACTCATACTCAAGGACTATAACAATAAACACAACTAAATTGCGTCACACTAAAATATATTCATTTAAATACATGCGTGATTACTCATCCATCATAATCTAAGCACTTTTAGTTAATCCCAAAAAAAACATGACAATGTGACATTCACGAATTTTTAGAAATGGTGTTGCCTTACTGAATAATGTCGTCAGTAAAAGTGTTTCTGGTAACACTGATGGTTAGATAATTATTGTTAATACCTTGAATAGATTGTTGAGATATTTTTTTTTGGTTCCGTATGTTTTTAGTGGTTTAACTTTGCAGTATTTAGATGTAATATAGATGTTAGATATATGTGTATTGTATTATTTAGATACATTTTTATGCTAGATGTAGGTTAACAAATACTACAAGTTCAAAATAAAGCTGCTGTGATAATAAAAAGAAAATTACCTTACCTCGTGACATACAATTACCTAACAACATAAATGATATTAATAAATGGAATTTGCTAGCTGTGCTCCGCAGTTTCACCCGCATTTCTCCGCTCCTGTTGGTCTTAGCGTGATGATAGACTTCCTCGATAAATGGGCTATCTAACACCGAAAGAATTTTTCAAACCGGATCAGTATAGTTCCTGAGATTAGTGCATTCAATCAAACAAACTCTTCAGCTTTATAATATTATTATAGATAATAGAAGTATAAACCTGCGGATCCCTAAAGCCTATCAAAGTGAAGAATCGCATCACTTTATGTTCGCGCGCGGGAGCGTTATCAATGTTTAGCAAACTCCATCTTAAAGATAACATTGTGTTTTGCGTCACACAGATCTAAGGATTAACTAATCTCTTGTTTGCACAAGTTTTTGAATGTAAAACTTTTGACGCAAATAATACAATATTTTTTTCTAGAAGACAATAAAGTGAAGATACATATTACAATCGTTAAAAGCGCTTATCAGTTATTTTGCTAGTGCAATAAAATAGGTATAAGTAGATACCTATACTATGACCGCCTTCTTGGTACAGTGGTTGACGCGTGAGCGTAGCACCGAGGGGTCCTGGGTTCGATTCCCGGTGGAGACGAAAAAAAAAATGTCTCGGTCTGGTAGGACACAGAAGGCTGATCACCTACTTGTCCCTAAAGAAAATCGATCAGTGAAACAGATGTATAATGCATCTGCCCCTTACCCCACTAGGGGACATGGGACTTCACTACTATAGTTCACTAAATGCTTGACTGAAAAAAAATGTTACTCGGTAAAGATTTAGCTTTCCAATAGAATATATTTTGTGTAATTGGATAGAGCCGATTCTGAGTTTATTCATTACATAGAAAAATATAAATCCTACATATTTTAATATAAGTGTAGATTAAATGGAATTACGTTTGCAGAGAGATTATAACATGGAAACATATTATGAGCTTTAAAATAACACGCAAGCGGACCCATCTAAAGACGATATTTAAAAAAAACTCAGATTGGTTATTAACTTATTATATAAAAAAAAATGTTAATGAATTCATTAGCTTATAATATACATTAAGTATATATAACTTAATCTAAGACATTATATTAATTATTAGAATTATTAGCATTAGGTTAGATACGAAAGCACATGTAAACATAGTTGATACGCAACTAAGGTTCTATGAATCATTTTAGTATAACTTTCACTTTGTTAATGAGAATAAATGTATTTTATTAATAATTCATTTCATTTATACATATTTTCATTCAATTTCATTAATAATTAATAATATCTTTATTTCCAGTAATGAGAATAACTAACATGAGAAATACAATCTTTCGATAATAGAGTTTTTATTATTAATACTTTTTTATTTGGAAAAAGTTAAAAAATTAAAAACTAACTTTTATGACTACTATCTACTCTTGATTTGCTTCGATAAAAGGTTATTTTGGAGCAATGCAAAAAAGCTTAATGTGTAAGAGTGTGCTGTGTGTAAGTACATAAATTTTGTACTGTGTTGTTTAAAATTCAAAGTCTGCTAGAATAAATTTTTGCACTAATAAATTAAAACACCTCTACCATATGTGTGGAACTTATTTTATTCGGTTGCACGAAGTAGTCTCATGCCTACAGTCTACAGATCTATAGAACCGCATCCATTGTGGCTCAGCCGGCGGACACTGCTGTCCGGTAATCCGCACAATCTTATTGATTTGCTTTTTTTTGTTATGCCCTTTTCACACGGACTGCGGAATGGATGCGTTTTTGAAACATGTTGTAATTAAATTTAAGAAAGTTGTATTAAATACCTATGTTAATATAGAGAAAGTAAGTAAAATAAGAATAAATCATTAAAACCAAATTATTTAACGTGCATTCCGAAGCAAAGATTGAAATATTTATACAGGGTTACAGGTTAAGTCGACCTATTCCTGTTAAGAGCG